>VDFB02000003.1:752842449-753069784 GCA_007258455.2 Sequoia sempervirens
ACCATTAAAACCTAGCGAATGACCCCCTCTTAAGTCATCAATAAATGCACATGTCTATTAAAATGGTTAAGCAATGGTCGTCGAGTCCCACCAAACACATTACATTGGTTGAATGCTAGCCCATGACAATAAAATATTTAGATAAAAGAACTAATGGGGCAACGAGCAAGTGACACCTTTCCATCGTTGTGGTGGGTCCTACCATTCTTTAAAGGCATCAGTGGTAAAGGGTTATGGATTCAATAGCTTAGATGCACTCTGGTGGATCAATCTTGACTATTCCTCACAAGCCCATGGGGGACTTGTAGACGGGTTTCATCTCCTAGTGGGGCAATGGGCAAATGCCCTAGAGCACCCTTGCCACCGTCAACAGGACTTTATAAGGCATAAAATATTTGGTGAAATACTTTCAACGACTATGGACATGGTAAAAAGTGTGCTATTAAATGGATTTGTAGAGCACATGCATAAATGCTCAACACTCAGATGTTTTAATCTTGACTGTTCATCATGAAGGAAGGTTAACAACATGAGCGCTAGCCTAGAGATCAAAGGATGCACATTTTGTAGGGTTCTGGGTTAATCTAAGCCATTGCTTGGTAGCCCACGACCATAGCTCAAAACCTTGTAGATTTTAGAGGGATAGCGGGCGGGTGCCACGTGGACTGTCTCACATCTTGCAAAGTGTTGTGGGACCATCAGGCCAACATGGAAAATGAACACATGGTGGAAATATGGCCAAGTGGATGTTGAGTTAGCAAAAAGTGAAATGTTCAAACTTATTTGACTTCATCCAGGCCACACATCAATCCAAATCACGAAGAGATTTACGGTGGGGATTCAAAGTTACTAAATTGGACATCATGGAGTCGTTCTGGTTCACGCGAGCGAGTAGTAATGGCAGAGTTGATGTTTTTTTGCTGAATTCAAGGCTTTCTTCACCATAAAAGTTGGATTTAAAATTTACTCTTGATTACAAAAGTATTTATAAGGCATTCAAGAGCAGATGCAGTGCATTTTGAGATTTGGCATCTTCAAACTAGGGTTTTTCATGTTGGTGAACTAGTAAGTAAAATTTACACCTCTTGAGCTAGAAATTACCCTAGTTTTCATTCAATTGCAATTGTTGCCATCTTAATTCCAATTAGGGCTTCTTTTAAGGTTTAACGTTCATCTAGATTGTTTTAAATTTGTGATTTTAGTCACTCTTTATGTCAGTTCCTTGCCTTAAACCTATAAGATCTAGTCTTAGCCCGTGAAACCCTAGGTTAAGTCACTCATCAATACAATGGAACCAAAAGTCCAACTCCTTGGTTTCAAACCAAAAAAGAGACCTTTAGTCCAAGACTTTCTTGACCAATTGCCACCCTCCACAAATGAAAAGTGTATAGGGAAAACTATGTTTCATGGCCTTGGGGTTAAGGATGGTATTGTCAACAGATAGTGCACCATTAAGGATGCTACACTACCATATATTGGGTGGTCACTCTTCTAGAGTTAGTTTGGTAATAGGCATGCTCACATCCCAATCTGCAACCCATGGAGGTTAGATATGGGCAAGTTGATTGTCCCTAACATGTATCTATACATTGACCTCCTAAAGGCCATTACAAATAACTATGACCCTATTGTTAGGGTAGTTAGAATTCATTCTGGGCTGGAGATGGTCTGGGTTACAAAGGAAGAAATTGTAGAAGTTTTCAAACTACACAAATGGCATAGAGAAATGGAAGAGATAGATGATAAGAAACTAAGGGTAGAATATGAAAAGGTAAGACCTACTTTCAAAGTCTTAGTGCTAGCTCACTTCTTGGCATCAACAAGAAAGGGAGAAAATATAATTGTACTTGGACCATCTAACAAGGAGCCCTTTCCAATCAAGTACTTTCTTCTCTATTTATAGAAAAAAATTTATTCCCTATATCAAATTCTAGGGTATGATCCATCCTTGGGCATGCCAATTGCACCAATGTATATGGCTACCAATATTCAACATCCCAACATCAACACCTTGTGTGATTTTTCTACTTACTTTTCAGAAGAGATACACAAGTTCCTAGTAGCATTGAAGAATGGGGAAACAAGAGTAATATTTTGGTGGTACTTTCTATTTATACACATGTTCTTGTACAAGGGTGTAGATTTCCTTAGCAATGACATGGAGTTGAAAAGAGTGGTGGATGGTGTAGTAATTCCCATTCAATCATGGACTCTGTTGTTGGATAGACATGAGTAGCAAACTAGTTTTTTGGATTCCTCAAATGTATTTGCTTCCAAATTAAAATGAGCTTTGATTTTGGATATGCCAAGGATTCCAACTGAATTGCATGGTTTCCCGAGGTCAGCAGAAAGGAGGCCTAATTTGAAAATTAATCACAATTGGGGATGCAATCCATTATTAGGACTACACAATTCTTAGAGTATATGGAACAAGACAAAAACCCCATGTACTTCCTAGGGATGTACCATTGAGGATTTGCTTCCTTGAAATCATGTGGCAGCTGGGTGATGTAGAGGATAATCACCTATTTAAGATTAGAAACAAAACCTTTTTCCCTACCTACACAGTATTCTCAGATTTTGTTATGATCACTAATGGATGGGAGAATCTCGAGATATTAAGGCCCTATGAAATGAAATTTCAAGCATGCAAGAGCTATGACCTTGAGGGTTTTATGGTTTGGTTGATGGATAGAATAAATAGAGGGAAGTTTGTTCATACCTTTTATTTCCTTGAGGACACCATTAGAAATCTTTTTGATTTTCAGGAACAAGAAGATAGGATTAGGAAATGGATTGTTTTTGAGAAGTTGGAAAGAGAAAAAAGGGTGAAATAATCTCAATTTACAACTTTATCTGACATAGAAGATGTGATATTGAGAGTGGAAATAATTATGCATAATTTTGATCAAGTTGTTGCAACTCTAAAGGAGGAAAGAATGGCCTAGGATAAAGGAAAATATGTGGTCATTGAAGAGAATGATAAGGGGAAGGCCCCTATGGTAGAATAAATGCCTACTTACCAACCTCCCAAGAAGATGCATATATATGCAAGGAAGAAGAGCACTGTAAAGAAACAATTAACCATTGCCACTCCTACACAATCAGAGTCAAGGGAACCTTCTCCTTAGTAGCAATTACCACCACATTCATCCACCCTAAAGGTAATTGAGCTTGATTCACCACCTAGGGGGTCATCTCTTCCTAAGGAGCCACCAATGTAGAAGTAGAGGGTTGAACCAAGCAGGATTCTTGATTATCCAATAGATGAATTAGATGAAGAGATCTTTGTTATGGAAGATGAAATGATGCAAGGCATGCCCTCCCCCCAAAGAGACATAATGCCATAGACCTTAAGTATTTGATTAAGGATGAATTAAGTGGGGTAAATAGTTCAGAGGATGTTAGAGTTGAAGCTTGTGAAAGGTTCATGGATGATGATGCATTTGTAAAGACACAAGTATTTCAGGAATATGTTTGGAGGGAAATGAAGGATGAATATGTGAGGAGTTTTGAGATGAGGGAAAATGAGAGCCCTGAGTTGCCAAAAGAATTTATAGGGGCTTAGGTCTATGATGAGATGAGTCCACCAAGTATTTGAATATCACTGTAGCCCAAGGTAGAGAATTGGTCAGAAAGAGTGATGTATTATTGCTACCAGAATGGGATTTAGCATCAACTATTGCATTTGAAATAGTCAGAAGGAATGGTGCTCCAATTTTTACCACTTAAGAGGAAGTTACCCTAGACTTACAAGGATCATCCTTCAGTGCTCGATTCGACACATTGGCCATTTGGGCCTTAGCCCCAAGCACTAAGAAGCTAGAGGTTGCAGAACCGATTGCTAGAGTTAGAGAAGGGCTAATCATTAAAAAGTATCAGATACTTCAGCCATAGAAGTAGTTGCATTGAATGTAAATGTAGCTCAGTTCACCAAAGCCATAGTAGAGTCCCTAACTAAAGAAAGGGACAAGTTCAAAACAAAGTATAATGACATAGTGGCTGAGTATAATGTGGGATAGCAAAAAAATAGCTTAGATGCAATTGGAAATTGCATTATTGAAGGATAAATTTCAATCAATGCATGCCCTAGGCCCATCACAAGAAACAATTCTTCCTCCTCTATCCCCACAAGAACAAAGTCCACCTTATCCTATTCTTTCACCACCTCCAATCCCAGCTAAAGTTATAACTCCTAGTTTTGAGGATGTTCCCATTGCACAATTAGCTCCAAGTACATCAGATGCACCTCCAATAGAGGAGATCACCAAGGAGGAGCTAAAAGAGAACCTCAAGAATTATGAGGAGAGATGTCAACATTTTGATGAGCTAATTCATTTGAGCAACATGAGAATTGTGATAGTGGTACTGGAGCACTTAAATAAAGGGATTGAGAGAAGTTTGACCAACACTCATTCAAACTACTCCTCCATGTTTGATGCAATAAGGAACTTTGATAGGGATAAAGAAGTTGTCATCCTATTGATGGATAAATGGATCCCTAGGTTCTAGGAACTAAGAGATATGGTGATTGGATCAAAACATGATGCTAGTCAACCACCCAACATTGTCCCAACTTTCAAACTGGTGAATGCAATTAAGGAGTTCCAAGGGTTGATTGAACCACTGGAAATGAAGATCAGGGAGTTGGTGAAGAGGTTTGATGAGTGAAGTTTCAGTTTACTCCTAGATATCTTGAATGAAAATGGTGAAGTAAAACCTTTGCAAGAGTGGAAGGACCAAGCAAACAAAGTGATTGCTACTCAAGAAAAGTTGATTTGTGATGGAGTAGATGTGGAGATGTTGAAGAATAGTATGGAAAAGCTCTCTCATACAAGACACTTCCTTGAAGAGTTTGACTAAGAGGAAAATCATGTGGTAATTAAATACACCCCATATAGGAAAAAGGCAGATCGGGTTATTACATTTAATTGGCCTTCTAAGGAATATTTTGAACTTTGGAAGAGCAAGTATGTTGATATCCTAGACGAGTAGGCTACTACAATGATGAAATGGTGATTGAAATTTTGATCTTACATTTGCAACAATGAAGGGTGCAGCTGGAGAAATACAATACATGGCTTGGAACTAGTACAGATTATGCCTTTGATATATCGACGTTTAGATATTGTATTCTCTCCAATACAAAATTGATGACATGGAATGCAGACGTGGAAGTGCTTAAGTTTATTCTCTTCTCTTTATTTTTATGCTTTTCATCCTTAAGTTTTGGAGCACATTGAAAAGGCATTGTAGCTTATGGAAGGAATATTTGAACCAACTAAAGAGCCTTTTGGAAGGTGGGAGAAATCTTCATTAACAAATGAAAAATGGTTTTTGTCTCGTATGAGCATCTCCCTCGAGTTTTGGCAAATATAACTACCTTTCAAATGTAAATGTGAAAATCAAATGAAAATATGACATGTGTACATTTGGCCCGAAGCTTTTTTTGCTCCCTTGTTTCTATAAAAAGGAATTCATGGCCAATTATACAAGTTGTTGATTGATCTTAGAGAAAAATTTTTAAAGAGAGGATACACAGAATAGAATAGAGTTTGCATTTAGGTTATGATTCTTGTATTTCTGTAAGTGAATTTTGATAACAATACTAGTATTGAATATAAAGAATGGCATATCCTTAAAGCCAATTCTCTCTTGATGTATTCACCTTTTGAGCTATTAATGGAATAATCAATGGTTGTTTTAGATATCCTCATTATGTTCTAATGAGTGCATGGTTTTTTTTTTGTTCAAATTCAAAGAATTTTTCAAATTGCTTGGATAAAATCATAGGTTTACGTGGTCGAATGTCAGGATATGATAATGAGTTCTAGTTTTGAGTAATTGAGAGTGATGTTGTAATGAAACATTATGTATGCTCTATAATGCTAGGTGTTCATTTGTTGTCAAGGTTTATTTGCATTTGTATCAGACCTCATACCTTGAATTAAGGCATTGTTCTAGGATTTGTGTTGTGTTGAATTGTTCTTGATCTCTCACAACAAATACATTCAAATCATTAAAATTTTTAAACTTTTGGTAAAATGTATGTAAAATTGAAGTATATCATGCTCTATTGCTCTATAAATAATTAATATGTAAGGATTTTCTAGATCTTTGTAGTATTTCATTTATCAAAGCAATTTCAAGTAGAGCTCATCTATTATTTACAATGCATGTGATTAATTGGCATAGAGGATCATAAAATAAATTGTGGGATCACCCTCCTAGGTTTTGTAGAGCCCAAAGTGTGGGAGGAAAGCCTTGCAAGATTTCACTCATTCATTGGCCAATCCCTCCAATCAGCTAACCATTAGAAGATGGTGATTCCATAAGCTAAGTTTTGAGATCAACTTGGTTCATTAAAAACAAGCAACACAAAGAACTACAATTTTTTTTGTGATATCTACCAAAGAGTAGGGAAACCTACAAAAAAAGATGAAATTCCCATTAAACTAGTACTAGCACTAATTCCTTTCAAAAAATGGACAATAGAATTTATTGGCCCCACTGATCCTCTTGCTAAACATTCAAAAGCAAGATTTATAATAACAAAGGTAGAATATATGACAAAGTGGGAAGAATCAGAACCTACCAAGGATTGTACCACAAATAATTTTGCAAGGTTTTTATATGAAAATATAATTACTATATATGGATGTTTGTTAAGTATTGTAAGTGATCAAGGAAAATACTTTGTAAATAAAGTAATTATAGAGCTATTACAAAATTTTATCATCAAACATAATAAGAGCTCACCCTATCATCCCCAAGAAAATAGAGGAAGTGAAGCTCCGAACACAATGATTAGGGAAACACTCACTAAGATGTGTGATGAAAATAGGTTAGATTTGGATTATAAAGTACCTATAGTACTTTGGACCACCACACATCCTAAAAGAGAACTAGCAATTTTACACCATTCCAACTAGTAAATGGAATTGATGTTGTAGTTCCCATGAAATTCATAATCCCTAACCTACATACTGCACTAACATTGTGGTTGGATGATGATGAATCTCTAGCACAAAGAATAGATGAACTAGAGAATTTGGATGAAAATAGGCTCATACCCTTATACAACTAGCAATTAGAGCATAAACACAAAAAATTATGGCATGATAGAAACCTCTAGATCAAAATTTTTAAAACAGGTGATTTATTCCTACTCTATGACACTAAATTTAAAAATCAAGGAAAACTAAAAGAAAGGTGGCTAGAACCTTACTACATGTTGGACTAACCCCAACATCTCCCTTCAGATTCAGGACATGGACTAATTTCCTCTCATGGATCTCTAAATATCTTTGGTGTTTGTATCAAATGTTAATAGGTCAATCTTTTGGTGCAATGACAATCATGTTGAACCAACAAATGGTATTAGAGCTGGGTCGTGGGTTTGAATCCCCTCAGGTGACGCTAAGGGGGGATTATTGAACTAATTGCCAACATCTCCCTTCAAATTTGGGACATGGACTAATCACCTCATGTGGATCCATTTATCTCTGGCATTTGTATTGGGTGTTAGTAGGTCAATCTTTTGGCGCAATGGCAAATGTGTTCCAACACTACATACATGAAATTGTAAAATCCAGAGTAGTACGACTAAAGAGGCTAGAGAAAGATCACATCATAGGGTATGTGAATAGCATGAAACATAAAAAATATCATTAACCAAAAGGATGAATAACATAAAGGAAAATAGGTTCATATTGTACATTATGTATGATAAACTAATAAACAATAAAATCAAACCATTAACAATCAAGGGTTACAAAATGGCTAGAAAAGCTCATGAAACATAACAAAAAGAAGAAATTAATGACTAATGACTAATGACTAATCCTAAATATATTTAAAGACCTAATCCACTCACTACACTCTCACTTTGCACTTGAACACTCCAACAAAATGAGAAAACATAGCTTTGATAATTTCAAACTCAACAAAGCTAAAAGATTGCAATGCCAACCATCATAATTTTTTTTGAGAAGCCACACCCAAAATACAAGAAGTTCTCATTTAAATAAATGGAAGTGGATAAAGATGAGGAATTATCAAACATTCCAATAGATGTGGTATATATAGAATACATGAGGAAGTACATCCATGAGCCGATAGCTGAAATTGATCACACTAAATTTGAAGAGCTCTAACAAACACTACTAACCTTAGACTAGAGCACATATCAACCACAATACCAAGAGGTGGGGCATAAAAATTTAGATATATTGAAATACTACCTAGACTTCTATGATAAACATGAAAGGGTTAGGTTAATTTTGGGTAGGGTAAATGATGATTTTATCTATTTGGGAAAACCATTCTTGATGCTATTAATCCATGCCATCATAGGGCTAAGTATGTAGGGGAAATACTCTCAAAGAAAGTAGTCAAGAATGGCAGGGTAACAAAGTTGACTAGAGCTACATTGGATGGGCACAACTTGAGTGTGTGTGCAATCATAAACATTGTTGTGTGGTACACCACCATAGGTATTGCTTACAAAATCTATTACAAAAATCAAGAAGACTCGACCATAGCAACTGCCATACACAGTATATATCAAATGGTGGTGGAAGGGAAGGATTTTGACCTCTATGAGGAAATGAGGGAGCAATTAATGGAGAATATCCAAAAGATTATAACTTTTTGGTATAATTTGTGGTATGGTACATTGCTTATCTGCCTCATTTTCTATTGTCTTAATGAATTACCTATGTTCAAAGAGAAGGTATGATAGACACATTTAACAGTAGCGGCACAAATTATATATATACATACATATATGTATATATGTATATATATACATATATACATATATACATATATGTATATACATATATGTATATATACACACACATATATATACATACATATATGTATATATATATGTGTATGTATATATGTAACAATGTATGTGTACATATATATATATATATACATACATACATCATATATACATATATATATATATACATACATATGTAGATATACATACATATATGTACATATATATATATATGTATATATATACATATATACACATATGTACATATATTATATATATATATATCACATATGTATGTATATATGTAATATATATATATATATACATACATATATATATATACATACATATATGTATATATATATATACATATATACATATATGTATGTATACCTATATATATATCTCTAGATATATATGTGTGTGTGTGTGTGTGTGTGTGTGTGTGTATGTATATGTAGATTTAGATGTATATGTATATGTATGTATATATGTACATATACATATATATGTACATATACATATATATATATATATATACATATATATGCATGCAACACACACACATATAAATATATATGTACACATGTGTATGTGTATATATGTACATATATATGTGCATATGCACATGTTTATATATATGCACACACACACATTCTCACACACTTTCCCCCCACATTATTATCATATTATATTATACATACATTCTCTAGTATATTAATCTTATCCAAACATTTATTACATCTATCCATAAACTTACCTATATTTAGTTATTATACACATAGATATGAATGCTTTTCCACCTAGGGTCATTTCTATAGCTATTGGATGACCTTGTGGTTATAAAATTGACCCTTTTCTTTATAAAATTTAAATTCAAATTTTGGTCAATTGGCCCCCTTTATTTTTATGCATTGAGCCAACCAAGTAGAATTATTTTGTAAAATTTGATGAACTATGTGTTAGATCTAAAGGAATTCATTAGCATTCATTTATGATCTTCAAGTATCATGTAATATCTATAATTTATCTCTCCTTATAGAGATTTAAATGAGTAATCAATAAAAAAATTTGGATTTGATACACTAAAAAGAGTAACAAATATGCATATGTAATCCTAGACCATTTGTATGTTGTCTTTAAATTTTTACAAAAAATTGGGGGTTAACCTAGGAGAATACATCCCCTTGCAACACAATGGTAACCCTTTATAGGTATTTATAAATGCCAATATTCATCAAATATTAGAGAAAATAAGTGTATGTGAGGATTAAGTAGGTGAACAAAATAGATGATAAATACATTCCATAGGGTCATATCTAGCTGTAATGGACAAATCCAGGGTCACCCAAATTTGTGGACCTAATTTTATGTAGAGCACAAATTGAATGTAGGATCAAAGACACACAATCAAACTTTCTAGATAGATAAGGAAAGGTTCATAATCTTAATCAAATTTCACTCATTCTTTCTTCATAGAGCTAAGTAATCATATCCATTGCATTTTATTTCAATAGATTAACTTTTTTAAGAATACGCTAACCCAAAAACCAACACCCTCTAGATCTAGGTTAATTGATGCTTACATATAAGCATTCTATTAAATTAGCCTAAATTAACCTCAAAGAAAATGTATTTTTTCCTTACACATAAAAAATTAATCATCATCCAAACAACTCTCATTTTCACATGTATTTATTCATATGACCATAATTTGATAGTATGAGCACCTATTTTTCTAAACATGTAACCTTTTATTATATGAAACATATATTAAATAGATCCATATTAATCCTAGAAGCTTCCATAGCATCCAAGCAACACTCATTTCTTCAAGACATCTACTTATATAACTATAATTTTTTAGTATAATGGAAATGTGGGTAAGGATAGGTTTATGTTATAAGTAGTGTACAATGTGATTTCTTCTAACTCCCACTTTATTATGCCACTCAAACATTTGTAAGGCATTTTAGCCTAAGCGATAGTGTAGAGAAACAAAAAGGAGTATTTAAAATGAGCAATGTTTAAATCAAATATTTAAGAGTGATAGTTTCAAGACCATAAAAAATTATTAGATATCTATAGTAGAAAATGTCAATGTCAACAAGAACAATTTTAATGATAAATTATCCATAAATTATAATAAAAATAATAATCCAATAACCTATTTCAAAGGTCCTATAAACATAATAATATTTAAAAAATCCAATCATCATTACAATTGCATTTCTTTATCACATTAGCATTTCATAACAAACTCCACAAATAGATTTCTTAAAAGTCAAGAAACGACAAGCTTCAAAACTCCATTCTACTCAATTTTCATGAATACAAACTTTTCATAGAATCTAATAATCTCATCTCTAATAAATATATCTGAATTGATAAATACCTTCTTAATATCTGTATTGGACTACAAAACTAGAAAATAATCTTCAAACAGTATTAGAAATCTTTTCAAAGTAGTGCTAATATAGCATAGCATTTATCACATTTAGAAACCACACAAACGCTAGATTAATTTTTTTTTATCTTATCATTATGTTTAAGATAAAAAAAGTGTAATATTATTATATCATGAAATTTAAAATTTCATTCAATTTTTTATTAAAAGAGTAAAACAGGTTTTGAAGGGCACCTGAAACCCTTTTAAAAAACAAAACCTTAACTGCCAACAAGGCTGCAACAGAATAAAAGGACAACTTTTTTGAGAAAGATAAATTATCTTGTTTCTCATCTAATTTAGTATGGCAATTGGCTTCCTTTTGAATAATAATAAAATAAAAACCTTATTTGGTTAAGAACAATGTTCTGTATGATTGAGTAGGGCCTAGCTTTGTATGATAAGATTAAACAATGCTCTCTTCCTTTCTCAAAAGCTGAGGACTTTTCTCATTGGGTTGCTCTGCATGTGCAACATCATCTCCACTTGGCATCTCATGGGTCTTCTGGTGATCCTTTGCTTTTCCCCATAGTGCAGAATAAAGTCCCAAAATGATAAAAAATGCTCCTAACAAACTGCATATTGAAAAGATGAATCACCAATAAATATTAGTAAAAGAAGAAACAGCTTGCAACAGTTTGTAAGTAGATTGAGTATTTTGAATGCCTTCATTAGTAAATAATCAAAGAATAAACAATACTAAATAATAAATAATAATTCTTAAGCTACTTTGACAAAAAATTTTAATAAATAATCAAAGAATAAACTATACCGAATACAAACTTCTAAGCTACTTGACTTTAGAAAAAGCCTATTCTGCTTAGTGGAATACAATCTACTTTGATAGGCATATTCATTTCCCTGGTACAAAACTAATATATTTTAAGGTAGTGCTTGAATTCCAAAACAGTGACTTTAATAAAGTCATGCCAATGACCTTCAAAGCTTAAAGAATATTAACTAGTTTAATCCGTAAGTTGAGAAGGAAACATCAAACAAATTTGATTCTAAGCCTGTCAAACCGACTTTTGAATAGTAGGAACAAAAACAGTGAATCTAAAATGATGTAATCTTTCAACTCAAGCCTGTCTCAAACCAACTTTTGAATAGTCTGAACAAAACAGTGAATCTAAAATGATGTAATCTTTCAACTAACCCAAAAGTGGGGTTGGATTCCCATTTTTCCTTGGAGAGAGAAATTGAGAATCACTCTTCACATCAATACAACCATTTTGTACAAAACAAGATCAGATATCTTTCATAGCAGTGAATCTGATAGATAGATTTGAATGAATACTCACCTTCCCAAGTAAAGTGAGACATGGAGGAGGAGAAATTCCAGTACAGTTGTTGCTATTGTGCACACTGGAGTGAACACTCCTGCAAAGACAGGCCCCTTTTTCTGGATACACCAAACTTGTACGTAGAACCCAAATGCTGAGCATATGATACCCTGCGCACATTGAACTTCAGCACATAAATTGTAGTGGAATCTAGTTTATGGCTAGTCACTATCATTGACGTCAGTGTTTAACAGTATATGTACTTTATGAAAGAATGTGCATTGCTGTTGACAGTATTGTTTCAAAGCGGAGATTGGATTTGATTTTCAGATAGAGAATCTCACTCCAACTCCACCCATCACATGGACTCTCTTGTCTGATATCTACAAGATCTTTTTAATATATTTTTATTAGACATACATTTGTTCGTTTTGAATGGACAAGGATTTCCTTTATATTGAGACCCATTTCTAAATCAATAATTAGTGATAGACTGCAGTTTTGTAGGAGTAGAATTTATACGGTACGGTATCAGTTTTATTTTTTTAGTTGGCTCATTGAAAATTACATTCGTGTTTTCGGTAAGATCCATTTATTATTGTGATTTAAGATGAACCAATTAACCAAATCAAAACTTAGAATGTATAACTTAGAATATATTGTTTAAACCCAACTATTTATTTGATTGTTTTTTCCCATGTACAATAAATTCTAATGGAAGGCTTAGAAAAATAGTGTTCTTATTCTACTGATAAACGTTGTAACAATAGAAGGTAATGAATGGGAAAGAAATTTGAAGGGCAGACATTGAGTGCAGGCCCATTTAACCATCCTACTATAAGGAGATGAACATTTATATGTGTAATAAACTAATAATAACTTTAAAAATGCATTCGAGTATAGTATCATGGACTTGCGCCAACTTTCAAGAGATAAAGATTCTAGACTGGGTACAAACCTACAATAGAGATAACTCTGGGAACTTGGCAATTTGGGTATTGTTTTGTGCTTGGTAACTTGGTTGTAATTGTTTGACAGCTTGACTGCGATTGCATGTTCCTATTAACATTGAACTATTCTATCTGTTGTACAGGAATTTTTGGGTCTCTATCAAAGCATTGAAAAGATAAATAAGTGAAGTGGGTATAAACTTAGCATCGATTATTTCTACCTATATTGACCTAACAATGTGCAAAGCCATATTTTTGGTAGATTAGGATACGTAACTGTCACCCTATCAAGCCACTTCCTACAAATGCACTAAGAATCAGGGTGAGTAATAAGATGAATCCTCTCATGGTTTATATGATCTCTCATTTACAGTGAGCAATACATATATAGTGTTTTGTTCAAAGGATTTATGGCATCTTAAATGAGATTACCGAGTACAGAACACTGAGAAGCTGAACATTGGACCGTATGGCCCACACCATCAATTTGTTGTGCTCACATATCATACCAACTAAACCAGACTGCAGTGCTGAAAGCAGACATGTGAGTGCTGTCAAGGATAACTGAGCTGGATATCTTTTTATAACAGGGCCCTGCATTCAATTCAATAGATTAATATCAATACTTATTTTTGATAATTGACATAAAGGTGGCCTAGGGAATGGTAAAGTTTACCTGAAAGACAATCCATGCAGACCAAGCTGTGATCCCCCCGTAAACCAAGATGGAGCCTAGTGCCATGTTATAATTAACAGACTTTGAATTGGACATTGTGTCATTAGCTGATGGGGAAGATATTCTAAAAGAAGGACCCTTGTAGAAGGTCATAATCATAGCACCACTCACACAAACAATTGTACCAGCGATCTTTGCTTTTCCTCTCAGAGTTCTAATATCAAATTTCTCCAATCTACAAAAACCCATGTAGAATAATGTCATGTCAATACTAATACTGTATCTAAATTTGCATTCCATGTTATAGAGATAAGATAAAGACTGCACCTTACAAAAGTGGCCATCACAAATGTGATTATTGGTATCAGGTTTAGAGCTGCTGAGCCAAAAGTGGCAGAAGTGTAATAGACTCCTTGAAAGTAGCAGTTCTGACTGACAGTAATCCTGCCAAGGAAAAGAAAAAGTTGAAGTTCTGACTGACAGTAATCCTACCAAGGAAAAGAAAAAGTTGATCCAGTGCCCTATTTGATTTACAAATCAATGTCTCAGAAGAACATTTACTTACCCACATGCAAGCAAGAAGATTTGGAGCAAGATGGACCATGTCATTGGTGGCCTCTGCTTTCTGTAAGAACATTAATCAAGTAGTAATGTTTAAAACCATAGATTTTCACCAATTTTTCTGGATTTGACTGCGTAGAATTTCTTAATCATCAACATTTCAGATCATACTCTTTGATCCATTATTAGAATGAAATGACTAGAGAAGAGAATCATGATGATGATGTTAGATGATGAAATATGATCCAAATGGTAATGATTAAAAAATTCTACATAATCAAATCCAAAAACATTATCAATCTACCCACTACTGATGCATTAAAACATTTGTTCATCACTAATAAGGAGATTCTAATTAGAACTCAGAGAATTGATACAAACCTTTCTATAACATAAGCAAAGGGAGCAATGGCTAATGTTGCAATACCCTGCCTATATGTCACGAAAGCAAAATGGCTGAGTCCCTCTTGCAGAACAAGTTTGGCAAGGATGGTCATGCCTGCATATGACATTTGAAGTACAAGCTGCCCAACATATGGCTTGAAATTCTCCGTTGTCGATGCCATTGTTGAAACAAGTATTCTTAGCAGCTTGTCCATTCAAATATGGCTCCAACAGCCTTTTATAGACAGCTAGAATAGGACTTTAATCAAATAGTATGAAACATATGGAATATGTCTATATTAAAATGTTTTCCACGTGCTTTGATAAGATGGATCTTGTCTCGCATAACTGTACCGTAGACGTAGAATTGTTGTCCACTCCATCTGTACTTTACAGAGAGGAGTGGAAGTGGTTTAATGGCCTTCATTATGCATAAAATTTTGACAACATATATTCTTTTGGTGGGAAATTTTCAACATTGATGTGGCAAAATTAACTTTCTCATTTGACTCAAATAAATTGTATCAAATTGCTTTGTGCCCTTGGCTTGCATCTATGTTGAAGTATAACTGGTTGGTTCCATCATCATTTGTGAAGTGGGCAATCATTCTCATCTCATTCATGTGATGCATCATCATTTATTAGAAAAAAATAAAATAAAATTATTAGAACAAAAAATATTTTTGGAGAAAGTGTTAGTATAATTTTTATTATTAATAGTTAGGACTAATCATTAATCAATAGAAAATTGAGTATGGAAACGTGTTTATTAATATCTACATTTGTTTATTATTAATAGTTAGGTTTAATTTAGGTTTAATTATTTGTGATTAGAAAATTGAGTAGTAATTTTTTTTAAAATTCTTTTCCCAAATGCCTTTGTGTTTGATTTGGATTTCTATTTTCATTGATAGTTTGAAAGTATATATATAAATTGTTATAATGTGTTTGTTAGTAGTCAATTTTTTCCCAAAAATCTTCATGATGTTTAATTTGGTTTGTTACTTTTATTGATAGTATTAAAGTATTTATGTCAATTGTAAAACTGTTTTTAATGTGTTTATTAATATCTACATTTGTTTATAATTAATGGTTAGGTTTAATTATTAGTGATTAGAAAATGGAGTGGTGAAATTTTTTCCAAATTGTTTTGGGTGTTTAATTTGGTTTGTTATTTGTACCCATAGTTTTAAAGTATATATGTAATTTGTAAAACTATTTTTAATATGTTTATTAATATCTACATTTTCTTATTATTGACAGTTAGGTTTAAACATTAGTGATTAGAAAATCTAGTAGTAATTTTTTCCCCAAATTCTTTTGTGTGTTTAATTTGGTTTGTTATTTGTATATATAGTTTTAAAGTATATGTGTAACTTGTAAAGTTGTTTTTAATGTGTTTATTAATATCTACATTTGTTTGTAATTAGTGGTTAAGTTTAATTATTAGTGATTAGAAAATTAGATAGTTTTTGTTTCAAAATTATTTTGGGTGTTTATTTTGGTTTGTTATTTTTATCCATAGTTTTATAGGATTTATGTAAATTATAAAGCTATTTTTAATGTGTTCATTAATATCTAGATTTTCATTTATTATTAATAATTAAGTTTAATTATTAGTGATTAGAAAATTGAGTAGTAGTTTTTTTCTAAAATTCTTTTAGATTTTCAATTTGGTTTTGTTATTTTTATCCATAATTTTAAATTATTTATGTAAAATTTAAAACTAATTTTAATACTTTATTAAAATATTCATATGTATAAAGTTAGGTAAGATTTTGGTGGCTTATTGTGAATCTTCCAATTTTATGCAAACAATAAACAAGGTTATTGCATTGCACTTTTTTCACTAGATTTCTCAAGTGAAATATTGTGTATTATGTTTTTTTTTTTTTTCATTCTATGATTACTTCAAAATTTATATGTACTAATTTTATTATACAAATTTATTAAACTCGTCTCCCCTAAAATTATATCAATAAGAAATATAATAAGGGTAATTTAGATGAAATCATTAATATCAATCTTTTATGAAAATTATATTTTAATAAAAAAACAATGAAAATATCTTACAAGACAATACCAATGTTAATAGTTTTAAAAAAACATAGTAGGAAAAAATTAGTGTCCAAATTTATAATATGATTATGTAGGTATAGAGTTTCATTCTAAATTTTGTTTCAAATAAAACATTGGACAAAAAATTATAATATCAAGTTAATTTATGACAAGGTGTGGCCAATCAATTTTGAGAAACAAGGGATGCCACATGTACAAATTTTGAAATAATTTAAACTTTGTTAGTTTTCACAAGTTGAAACATTGCACTATTGTCTAAAATATCCTAGTCAAGATTAAGTGAGGCCCACCATTCTTAAAAAATGTAATAAAGCTACTACTATTTCTCAAAGGACCCCCACATGTCATCACAACACAACAAAATAAAATACAAGATTGACACATTCAGTATTGTGTTATTGGTGGGAAGGTATAAGTCATTAGTAGGTGGGCCCAATAAAAATAAAGAGGAAAATGTGTGAAGATCCTTTTCTAGGATAGTTATCATCTTGATGCACTTTCATGAAGATGGGGATATTGTGTCATTGGATGTTAATAACAACTTAGCAAGTTAGTGGGTCTGATCTCATGTAAAAAAGAGACACATTACATTACCATGCAACATTTAATATATGATAAATTTAACACTTTTCCTTTGTACACCATTGGCTATTTAGTGCCAAGTTGGAATGGTGGTTTGCATGTTCATCAAAGAGATACCACATATTCCTAATCATCAATCATGAGTAGAAGATATCCAATGGTTCATGCATTATGGAGATATTGTTAGAATGGAAGAAGGAAAATGATGTACTATTGGATTAGCATTAATGAGTCAACAAGTTCTTGATATTTCACATACAAAAAAGAACCATTCTCGTATGAACCTCTAAAATACAAAAGTAAAGTTGTGGTCTCCAACACACATGGATAATACAAATTTATTAATACACCTCATAAAAGTTAAGGATCTCATGCATCTAAAAGGTTGATGATTTCCTATTTTTGATCTATTGATAACTAAAGGTTTATTGAAGGAATGGTAAATCACGCTTTTAATGTAACTATAGTAATGTTAGGTAGGTTATCATTAGATATATTAAAAGAGATGTATGTGTTTATGAATAAAACATTCGCTCTTAGCAAGAAATGTTTTAAGGAAGCTTTATAGACATGGGACTAAAATTGTTGTTTATGAAACAACCTTCAAGATTTTAGAAGCCGACTCTTCAAATGTTTGGGGGGAAAGGGGAAGAAAGAAAAGAAAAAGATACTAAAATGAAAGATAACTAAGGTGATGTGATGAGATTGCTATTATATCCACTCCTAACATTTGCATAATATAGATTAAAAATATTAAAACATCACAACCAATTTAAAGGAGCTTATGTGTGATTTAAAGTATAAAACACTTAACAAAAGCTTACACTATAGAAGCAAAGAACAAAAATAACAAACAATGATTGATTCCACACAATTTGACATAGAACACCACATCATATTCATTGTTAGGTGGAGAAAAAAATACAAAGGACCAAAGGCATAGTATAAGCCATTAAATCCTTCCCACGAGGGGCACCTACTAAGGTGTTAGAATGGAAAACGAGAATTGTTGATATTCCTATTCAAAACTAAAATTATCACAATGTTGTTCTCTTTGGTAACAATTATCAAATACTAACTACTTTACCCTCTACAAAAGATAAAACTCTTGAATATATAGGCCCAATGGCTCTGGTGTGGTAGAGTTCACAATGCAAAGGAAAAATGACATTTGGAGCCATGTAAGACACCTGGATCCTAGCACTCATTATTATGATGGAGCTAAAATAACTAAAGGGAGTGCTTCAACTTGCACGTGCATATGATCTATGGATCCCGAATATGATGCGACCTTAACACCCAATAATCTCCCGATGTGGACACATGTCCCACTCAAGCTACCCTTGAAGCATCTATTAGGGACAAGGGCCATCCTTCTTGATCAATGGTGCATCATTTCCCCATAAAGGGAATTCTTTACTCTTCAAAGCATGTGGTGATGTCATGTGGGGGTTCACTCACTTTGAATTTCCCTTCAATTTTTTATTTTTTGAAAACAACAGAGCTACCACATGACATCTTGGTGTTGTTCTTGAAGCGTGTTGAGAATTCCCTTGTGAAGGATGAGCATGGGGGCTCCATGTGGTAGGAGCAGGAGAAGTTGAAACTTAGTCAAAATTTGTAAAGCGGCCAAAAGAACAAAAAGTTGATACAATATGCCCCAATATTTGAGTGACAAGAAGCTAACAATTCATGACTCAAAAGTGTGGATCTGATCCACAATTTTGAAAACTTGCAAGGGGAATTCACCTATGGATGGAAGAACCCAAAATCTCTAGTTTGTACAAAAAGAAGTAAAACCAAAAAATGATAGCCCACAACACTTACAACTTTTGAAGGGAAACCTTTAGAGGTATCCATTCCTCTTCTGAAGGTTGAGCCTTCTTCTTTATAGCTTTGAAAGCTCTATCTAGGTCTATTATCTCCTTAAAGGAGAAATTTCTCAAACCTTGTACAACCACTTACATCTCAAACTCGAGTTGGGCGAGGGGCTGTAAAGTAGCCTCCACTTCAAAGATATTCAACATCTGACCTTAGGTTCACAAAGATAGTTTGGTCATTCTATTTTGTAGCCAACAACCCTTTGATCTCCTCCTCAGAGAGGACTATGATATTGGAGAGGACTGGGGAGGGGATTTCTAATTGGACTAGTTGTTCAATGTGTCCCTTCATTGCCCAAACCACTTACTCTAAGATATCCAGATATGCCTTGAACTTTGATGTTTCCTTATTGTAGCTCATGAATTCATTAAATTTGATCGTCGCCTTCCTTCAGTTGGTGATCCCCACTACCTAGAGTGTCTCATTTTCCGCACTATATAGCTTTTCATCTAGAACCCGTGAATCTTGAACCTTTGGGGAAACGAAGGCAAGCACCTGCTCCATAGACACACTCACTTCTACATGCAATCATTATGAGTCAGTAATGAATCCAAGTGTTGGATGCAAGTTTGATGCCATGTTTTTTATCCTCTCCCAACATGATACATATAACTGTTGGACCATTGTGAAGATACCCATGATCTGGGAGTGGGCGGCAAGGTCATTCTTTAGCTGTTGAATCTCTTAGTCCCTGGACTAGGAATCATGCTGCATATGTTGTTGTATCTATTGTTGCATGCTCATAGAGTCTAAAAGACTCTTTTGAGCTTGCACAAGATCAATTTCCTTTTTTTGCAACTTATATTTTGTGCTTCTTTTTCTTTTTCAAACCCTTTATCTTAGTCTTCAACTCTGCTACCTAGAACTCCAGCTAAGATTTTTTTCTAGCTTCCAATTGGAGGATCTCATTAGTGACATGACTTTAAAAATTAAATCTTATTTTCATGAGGTTTGTGTCTTTGGCTTTAGCCTCTACATTGAGGTAGTCGATCATTGCTTTCATTTTTTTGATCTCTTGATCTTTCCTCTCTAGTCGATGACCTGACTTAAGGTAGTCTATTGTGACAACCTTTTGTGTTTCTTTTATTAATTCCACTTTGTCAAGTGGCCTTTCCTAGCTAAGGTTTAGGCAGACAATGTAGGTTGAGTAATCCTTGAGTAGCATTTGTTCTTGAGATTTGATCACTGTGGGCATCATGTGTGCAATCATTAAGTCCTACCATGTATGATCAAAGAAAATTTTCATATGTGGATCCACTGGGGACTTGGCAACTTTTGATATTCTTATCTCTACCTAGGCTTCTCGAGCTTTCTTTGCAGTCTCTAATTGTTGATGGAACTACTCTTAGGATTGAATAATTTACCTTGTGAAGGGGGATCTTTGTGGCAATCTAAAAGGAATTTCCACTTTCTGTTGTGAAGTAATGGATGTTGTTCCTCCAAGGATGAGGTGGTGAGTGAGCAAAGTGGAAGGAGAGAAGGGCAAGAGACTATAGAGAGGGATGACAAGCATTGTTCCATAATGGTTGTTTATGTGGTGGATGGAAGCAGAGGGGTGGAAAGTGACGACATGGTGGATGGTGGAGGAGCAAAGAAATAAGATCCAAGAGGAAGGAGAGGGGGAGAAAAATGTACCTATTGATTGAAGGTGGGGGTGACTGCATGATAATAGGAGGTAGTTGCATCACAAGAGGAGGTGGCAATGTCTAACTAGGAGGATTCAAAGTTGTAATAAATTGAATCACTTCTCCTATCCTTGCATGTCTCGGGGCTTCTTTTTTAGCTCTAAGAACCAACAAATCACTAGGTCTTCTATGGCCCACTTGAGGTGGCACCCAAATTCCTTGTCCTTGTGAACCTAACCACCACCTTCATAGCCCATTTTTTTAGCTATGACTACTACTGAAGTATATATTTTCTTTGTTGTTTCACTTAAACCATGTGGTGGTGTGAAACCAGGGGGTGGAATCTCACTTGCACATTCTCCTCCTTAGTTTCCCCTTCTGCTTTACTTCGTCCTCCTTTCTCAATTAGTTTCCTCTTTTTCTATTAGGTCTTAGAGGGGGAACCAAAGAGTTGCACCTTGATGTTGGATTGTTTTCCCCTTCCTCTTGTTATTGGGCTACTACATGTAGAGGAAGATGCCATGTTGAAGGTCTCTAAATTTCATCATTTTCCTCTTTTCCTAAGGGGGTCTCTTCTTCTTCTATTGAATCCAACTCTTTGGCCCGAGCTTCTTCTTTGTGGTATTCATCCTATATTTTCTCAAATTTCTCATCCATTTCAACCATGTCGATGTTGGGCTCCATTTGGTTGATCTCTTTCCTATACTTCCAATAGGATTCCATTTTCTCCCTAGTCTAGCCCTTGGCTTCAAGTTGTGCTTTCAGATTTTTGGTTAAATTTCTTGTAGAATCAAAATCTTGAATTGGCTTGTAGAAATATTCCCATGGTTGGTAGGTGTTTGAGGGGATCATTGATAAATGAAAAAAAAAATTATGCCCTCCTCCATTGTTGACTTCCTCTCCTCGATGTACAACCACGATTCATGGACAAAAGTGGCAACAGTCATTAGAGTGGCTATATGACCATCTAGGTCATAGCTCCATTCACCATTTATCTAACCCAGGAAAAGATCCACCAATTTGAGTGTAAGAAGACACTCAAGTGATCTTTTCAAAATCGTAATTTCCCCCTTCAAAATGGGACATCATATAAGGCCTTCTTCTTATGAACCACATCATATGCCAAGTCTACTATGTCAAGCTACCAAGCCAACTCCAAGGCCAAGGTCCTATTTGTGAGTGTGCATGGAAGCTAGAATGGATCCTCCTTGAAACAATGGACCCTGATGAAAGTGAAGTGGGTTCCAAAGAACTAGTCACATGGCATCTTATAGCCAATGATCCATTCTCATTAGTGATCTATCACTCAAAAGGTGATGGGTTCTAGGTTGAGGTCAATTATGATTGGGGACATGAAACATTTTGAGAAATGACAATCTAATGTGACTGACAAGATGTGTGTCCATGTAGAGATTGGGATCACTTTATGTGGGTATACTTCCATCTTAGTTGAATTGATGGTGAAGTATGGTGACAAGAATTCAATGCTTGAGAAAAGAATCATTTGTAGGAAAAAAGAAGAATACCTAAAGGTATTTTGAGTCAAAAAATTTGCTAGCTAATAATGAATAGCATTAGCAATGGTGTTTGCAAAGTCCATTTTGTAGGCTTTCTCCTTGGTCATTGTCTTCAGGTGGAAGACTGTACCCAATTGGAAGTTGAAGACATTGACATCCAAATCTAGCCCAAAGAAATTTAGGAAATTTAGCTTCTAGACACGAGTGTCCCATGTAGTCTATAGGCTCTCCATGTCACAAATATCTGTAGTGCAGTTGAGGGAAAGCCAAAGCATCTCCTTCACTTTGTTGTATTGATCTCTACATTCAAGTGGTTACCCTTGATAATTCCAACATCAACATCATACCTCTTAGCATGGAAAGCAATAAGCTCTAGGCATAGGTGCATGAGGGGCACCATATATTGTGCTAGGGTAGAGCTCCACAACTTGAAATCGAAAGACTCAAGTTTTCCCTTGCGAGCCTTTACAATCATGCGGGCATGGGTTCTTTCTCTTAGAATCTTCGGGTTCTTAGCTAATTTTGGATCAAAGATCCCATCTACATAGTCAAGGACCAATATGCAATCTCTGCAAGTTCCTTTTGAGATATTTTTCACATTTGGTATGATGGGATTTGGATGTGTAAGGGTGGAAGCATATGATTTGCTCCCTACAAATTGAGGAGGAAGTTCTCTGAGAACTGATGGACTATGAGATCTTTGTCATTTTGAATGCCTATGATCGATCAAAGACCCAAAAGGCTTGTTCTTCAAAAGCATTGATTCACTAAATTCTTCTTACAATTTTTCACTCAATTCTTCATTCAAGGTTCATTGTTTGACTTAGTGCTTTCAAAACTCTTAGAATGTTAAAATGTTTTGTTTGATGAGGAGTCGAGTATTTATCAACTAACACTCTTAATGCAAGATCAATATACAAATTTTTGGATTTGTTGCCTATTAATGAAAAGGATGGTACACATGCTTAAGGATCCACTCTTGAAAGATTTGGAAAGATTTTAATGGGAACATGTGAAAATGGAGACACCTAGAGAATTAATTGTAGGGGGGGCAAGGGTAGATAACCATATTTCACAAAGAATTTCAAAAAAAAAATGGGATCCAAGGTTTGGACATTTGGCAACAACCAAAGGGATGGTAGAAAGTTGTGTCGATGGCACTTGTTAGCAAAAAGGAAACAAAAACAATAAAGGGAAACTAACTAACTATGTACAAGGGAAGTTGATAAATTAGTTTAAATGTTTCAAGTGGATCCCATTAACTGGAATATCTAAGGCATTACCTTCCTCATCCGCCAATTTGAATGTGTTGCCCTACCTATTTCCAATAATGTAGAAAGTTCCTCTCCATAATGAGTTGAATTTTATATGTTGACCTAACCTTGTGAGCCTTTCCTCATATTTTAGAATCAAGTCCCTCAGCTTGAAACTTGGGTTGGACTCTTTCTTGTCAAACCAATTCTTCACTATTTGCTGGCAACCTATCATGGCATCATTTGCATGCTCTCTTGCTTCCTAAAGGTCGAGCAATTCTGCTAAATTTTCTTCTATTGCTCCATTTTCCTCCATTTCAAGAGTTTTCAATAACTGTAGAGTGTGGATCTCTATTGAAATGGGTATCATCACTTCTTTCCTCTAGACCAATTTATTACGTACAGGACATCTTTAGGATTTTCTTATGAGTAATTTGATCAGCCCACAACACCATCTTTAGATATTTATGCCACTCCCTGTATTGTTTGGCACCCATTCTCTTAATTAAACTTAGAAGGTTTTTATTGGTCAACTTGGACAATCCATTCCTTTGCGAGTAGTAGTTGGATGAAGTTTAGAGAAAAATTCCATTCTTGAGTGAAAATTCTAAAATCCTTGACCTAATAATGGCCATTGTGTTGTTGGATATGATTATATTTAGAGGGTTGAATCTTGCTACCAACTCTTCTAGGAAGTTGAGGATAACCTTTTCAGTCGCTTCCTTCAAAGGAGTGGCTTCAGTCCATCTAGTGAAGTAATCCATGGCTATAAGTATCCACTTATGGCCTGCACTAGACATGGGATTGATCATCCAAATGAAATACAAGCCCCACTATGCAAAAGGCTCATCAACCACTATTGGATTCAATAGCATGGTTGAATTCTTCCACTTGTCTATGAAAATGGCATTGTTGGCACATTTTAACCACTTGAAAATAATCCTAAAATAAGGTTGGCTAGTAGTACACCTAGTGCGCATGTTCTTAATTGTTGTTATTTTCAATGAGAAGTGACCACCTGAAGGGTTGAAATACATATTATGTAGGATTTTTCTGGCTTGGTGTTCATTGACACATCTGAGGAGGATCCCATCAAAGTTCCTTTTGAAAAGGACTCCCTAAACTAGCATATAACTAGCTCCTTGCAATCTATAGTCTTCTGTTGTGTGTGAGGAGTACATCTGGGTACCGACTAGTCTCCATAAAGTAGGGTCTATCAGTTACCCAAGACCCTATGGTTTCATATTGGCTCACTAAAACTATTTCTAGTGTATCTTGCTCATTTTTTGATACAACTATGTATCAGGCCAAATGTTCACAAAGTCCTCTCCCTCAAATCACCTTTGTCAATCTAACTTTGATGTCATATTCCAATATCTTAGTGATTCAATTGGCTCTCTTATATATGATTTCTACTTTCATGATGTATTCTCTAATACTAGGATGCACCATGTATATCATTATCTTACTCCTTGCTAGTAGGAGCTTGAACTTCTTGAGACCCTTGACAATGGTGAATGCCTGCCTCAATGAAATTGTACTTATTTTCATATCCTCGCAAGGTTCTTGAGTAGAATGCAATGGGTTTCTCACTTTTTCCTTCATCTTCCTTCTGAGTTAACATGACTACCAAGCTATGCTCACTCCTATAAACATACATGATAAAGTCAAAGAAGTTTGGATTGAATAGCATGGGGGTGGTGGATATTGCCTCCTTTATCTTATTAAATACTATCCTACCTTTAGTGGTCCATTTGAAAGTATAGTCCTTATTTAACATTAGGGTGATTATCCTTACTAGCACCATGAATTCAAATATGAACCAAATGATGAAGTTGATATTTCCTAGGAAATATTGGACCCCCTTTTTATTTACTAGTAGGGCCAAGTCCTTGATGGCTTGCACTCTTTCTGGAACAATGGAGATACCTTATTTGGATACCAAATATCTTAATATCTTTCCTTAAAAAACTCTAAAGACACATTTATTAGGGTTGAGGGATAACTTGAACTCTTTGCATGTTTGAAAAATCTTCTCCAAGTGATCAGCATGATGCACGTTTTTCTTGGAGAATATTGTGAAATCATCCAAATAGATTAGGATGATTATCTTGATTAGGCCATGGAAGGATATGTTGACCATGTCCCATTAGAAAGTAGCTCCTGCATTGGAGACATGATGAAATGTAGTTTTGCATACACAAAGGTTTGCCACTTTGTAGTGAAAGTGGTTTTATGTTGGACCTCTTCTTTAACCCATACTTGGTTATAGCCTGAGAAACTAATGAGTAAAGAAAAAATATTCATACCTAAAAATGTTTGGAGGATTTGATCCATGGAGGGAAGTGGGTAGTGGTCTTTTAGGAACACCTTGTTCAAGTCCCTAAAAGCCACATAGATTCTAATTTCACCATTTTGAACTTTCTTATAGGAACTAGGTTAGACACCCATGTTGAATGCTCGATGGGGTATATGATCCTTCAATCAATTAGTTTCCTTAGCTCTTGAGCCATAAGATACTCAACCTTTTTATTTACCAACCTCTACCTTTAGTTTATTGACTTAGTCTACTTGACCAAATCTATGGTGTGCTAGATCACCTTATGGTCATACCCCTTAAGTCATCATAGGTCCATGCCACAACCCCTTCATAATCAATGTAGAAGGATACCAATCAATCCTTATTATTTTGGAAGACTTCTTCCCCACCTTCAATTTTATTTCACCTCCTACATAAAGTTTGAAGTAATAATTTTTTTAACAAAATACTTCCTTTTATCATTCCTTGCATCATCAAAATAAAATAGATTCTCTAGGGTGGTCAATCCCTTTGGAAGTTTGTTGGAATTGAGCTATATGATTTGATCTTTATATTCATCTTCAATCTTTGGCTACAAGTACACTACAAACTCACATCACTGATGGAGGAACATGGAAATTTGAGCATCACTCTCAAAAGCTTGTCAATTTTGATCATTGTCTGGGATAGCAGTCTAATAATCACTTGCACCACATGCTTATTTGTTAGCATTTGGATTACTAGATCAAACTATAATCCAACTACTATCATTTTTTCTACATTTTCATTCATATATCTTGGGATGATTTAAATATTTAAGGCCTCAAATTCTTCAATTAAATCCCACACTCTATGGCAATAGGATCTCATGCATATTTTCTTTACAACCATAGTTACTCTTGTTTCACTACCAGTTCAGAGTCTTCAAATACCTTTATTTATTTCTCACCCATGCATTTAGCAAGGATAAAGTCATGGACCAAGGCTTCAAACTCAGCTTCATTGTTTGTGCATAAAAAAATAGAAGTGAAAATCTCTAAGGGTTTCTTTCCTAGAAGGAGATAGGAAAAAAATGCCAACTTTAGAGCTGGTTTTGTATTTTGCACCATCAAAATGCAAATTCCAGAAACTAGACTCAACTTCAGGTTCATTACTTTGATCCTCCTTCTTCTTCATGACCTAAGGGATAGCTTGGTCCTCATCATGGATTACATAAGTCTCAAGGCCAGTAGCGTCAATTTTTTTGAATGGTTCATTCCTCAAAAATTCATTTATTAAGAAATCTTCTTCTGAGCTCTTATTTTAAGCCACTCCTTCAATCATTTCTACGTAATAGATTTCCTTATTTAGGTCAAAATATGTGTGTGTTTCTTCAAAATTCATCATGAAATCATCAACTATGTGTTTTGGATATAAAGTCTTAGAGAGAACCTTTAGTTTTGAGCCATATTTGGTCCTCAAGATCAAGTGATATGAATCTAAAGATAGGTATCCACCTATCTTGGCTATGAAATCTCTTGATAATAATAGCCTAAAGATTGGAAGAATGTCAATCACCACCACTTCTTGGGACACTATGATACTAGGAAAATAATAAAAAGTTAGGGGGAGAGCCTTGATAACACCCACGGTCTGAACCTTCCTCCCATTCAACTGCATTACTCCTTTGTCTAGAGGTTCATATTGAAGTTGTAGTCCATCAAAAAATTTGTTGGGCATCACTTTTGTGCTAGCATCGAAATAAATCATGGAATTGTGCAACAACTTATCCCCCACAATGAGAGTTAAATAAAATGGGATGGGTTTTATTTTACTTACCCCTACTTTGGAGTTGATGAGTGCATATGGCATATGGGGTAGCACATTCCCATTGGTCTCTCTCTCTAGTTTTCACTGGCTCCACTTCTAGGTTACTTTGTGTATGGCTCTCTTGGTCTTCCAATGCTTCCACAATAGAGATTTCTACTCAAGGATTGATAGGATGTCCTAGAGAGAAACATTGGTTGGGGCCTTCTTTAGTTGTTCGATCACATTCAATGACTCCCGAGATTATACCCTAGGCTCCTTTGTTTTGTTTTGCACTATATCACTCCACTTTTCATATAGTGGGGGTGATGGTTGAGGTCCTATTTTTTTTCTAAAGGTCACTTTAGACTTTGCAAAAGCTTCTTGGGCCTTGGTTGGCTTCATCTTAGAGTGGTTGTATTAGTCTAATTTGACCTACAAGGATTTTAACACAAGGGTCTCATTTGCAAAGACTACATCCTTGCCTTTCACCCATGAGAATAGTGCATGTTCTAGGGCTATCTCCTCATTGTGGTCTAAGGAAATCCTTGGACTTGAGCCATCAAGATGTCATTCTTGACACCAAGGGACTGGTATCTATAAGGGGATGAGTCATGCACGCTCCCTTATCTTCATTGTTTGGTAACTCCCTAAGTACTGCAAATTACCTCTAGGGAAATTTTAGGGTGTATGTGCATCATTGCATAGAAAACCCCATGAATTTGGCTCATCCACCAAGTTATTATGGTCGATGACCAATTCCTTGTGTGGATTCAACAAGATTGCTTGTATAGCAGTAGGAATCAAGATGAATTGATTTGTAGGTTGCATTTGGGCGGGTGCATGAAGTTGGGTACCAATTTTCTGGCCACTTTTGAATTTTTTTTTACAAAACGCACTCGCGTTATATCGTGTTAAAAACAAAGAAAAAAGTAAAATTATTTGCCTTGGAATACCAACCCAAAGGCTTGGAGGGCATTCCCAACAAGGCTAGAGACGTGTTTTTGCAAATTCTACAATTTTTCACATAATCAGGTCCGTGCTCACCATCAAGATTGCATCTAGTTCAATATCGACAAAATTGAAAACATGGGTAATGTTGGGTTCTCTCTTAGCTATCCAACGATGTAATTTTTTTTTACTTTTTGACAATGTTAAGCCTTTCATCCATAATTTATTTTGTTTCTATGTCTGTTTTTTGCCAAAAAGCAGTGTTTGGTATTTTTTTTGTTATAAATTAACCGTTCATCAAAATTTCAAATAAATTACATTTTTAGAAACTACTCCATTCTACAATTTTTTTTTTTTTAAAAAAAATCAATTATTTTCAAAAAAATTTAGGGGGAGCACGGCTAAAATTCTACTTTTCAGGAAGTGCCCACTTAGAAAATTAGTAAAAAATCAAATATTCATTAAAAAATTATCAGAAAAATTGTGCATCAACTAGATGCTGTTAGCTAACTTTTGATGGTAGCGATTTTAAAAATACTACAAAAAAGTTCATCGTGCTCAGGTCGTACAAGAGTTGCTATGTTATGTTTTTCTGACAAAAACAACACCAATTTGTGTACATCCCTCTTTTGAACCCCTTAATCTCAACCATTTTCAAAATAAATTAGTAGTTTAGAAAGTAGACTAGGAGTAATTTGATCCTTGTTTTTGTTCCATCTCAAATTTTTGAGTGTAACTATCCTCAATTTCACATCCAAGGTCAGCATTTCCTGATTTCAGAAAAAAAGTGGCCACTTAAGCCCCCTTTTTGGGAACCATCTTGGTGCACTTACCCATTTGATTATTTGAACTTTTCCATCCCTAGTATTGGTTATGTTGATACAGTGGCCTCCCACCTTGATAATTCTAGAAAGAGGGTTTCAAAGGTATAACTTGTTTCCTTGTGAGCTTTATTAACTTGTTAGAAAAGTTTCATAGAATGTTTTTTATATCAGTCATCTTTGTGACTAGTGGAAATAAAGTGACCACACTTGATTAAGCAACAAGATACATGTACATGGGAGGAGTGGCTTGTGAGGTTCTAGGAACCTCTTATTTTGGTGACATTGATAATTTTGGGAACATAGGCATTGGCCACTATGGGGGAATATTTTTGGCATCTATCAAGTTGTTCTCTACTTGAAAAACTAGTTCATACGCATCTGATAGTTTCTATCCTCCAATAGATTGGATCATTATGATTATATATGATTTGATAGATTTAAGATAAAAGATGATAGCCATACCCACAAGCAATTGAGCTGCAATTGGGAGTCATTGTTAGGTTTTATGGAACCTAGTATTAAAGTCTCTAATAGCCTCTTCCAAGCTCTTTTGATAGTAATTAGTTGTTCGAGGAGAAACCATCAGTCCCCTTTCTTTTTGAATTGATCAAAGAATTTTTTGTTTAGTTCATCCCAAGTGATGATGGAGTTGGGCGGCAAAGACTGACACCAATCAAGAGCTCATCCTTTGAAAGATCCAACCAATAACCTTAAAGCTACATTTTGCTTTGTGACATGGTGAGTTGTATAGACATTCACAACATTCTAAAGATGCTCAACAACATTTTTGAAATCATCCTCTGTGAATTTGGGGAGTGCCTTTAAGGAATTAATAGGAATAAGATCCCATGTAGCTAGGGCTATTGGAGAAATGAGTGGGCTACCACTATTCCATGGTACAAAAATTTTTGATGGCCTTGGGGCAACCATTTGATGTGGTTGTTATCTTGAGCTTGACCATGCACCCCTTTGGCCAGTTACAACCACTAGGGGTATTAGTAGTAAGCTTAGATTTTGTGTTGCTAGCAACCTTGTGATAGGCCTCTGGCTCATAAACTTTGACTTCTAATCAAGCTTGACTAGGTTCCACTAGGCATGCCAAAAAAGAAATTGTTGATGCCTAAAACATTCTCTCTTGGCAAGAAACATCCTATAGGAAGCTTTACAGACATGGGACTGAAATTTCTATCTGTGAAGTAACCTCTGAGATTTTAGAAGCTGAGTCTTCAAATGTTTGGGGGGAAGGGGAAGAAGGAAAAGCAAAAGATACTGAAATGGAAGCTAACTAAGGTGATGCGTTGAGATTACTATTATATCCACTCCTAACATTTACATAATATATATCAAAACTTTTAAAAATAAAAAAAAATTAAAGGATCATATAAATGATTTAAAGTCTATGACACTTAACAAAATCTTACACTATAGAAGCAAAGAATAAAAATAATAGATAGCTATTGATTCCACATAATTTGGCATAAAACACCACATTCTCTTCATTATTGGATGGAGAAAAAAATACAAAGGCCCAAAGGCATAGTAGAAGCCATTCAATCCTTCACGTGAGGGGAACCTACTAAGGTCTGAGAATGGAAAATATGAACTATTTATATTCCTATTCAAAACTAAAATTATCACAATATTGTTCTCTCTAGTAACAATTATCAAAAACTAAGTGCTTCCCTCTTTAAAAAAGATAAAAATATTGAATAAATATGCCCAACGGCTCTGCTGTGGTGGAGTTCACAATGTAAAGAAAAACAAAATTTGGAGCCATGTAAGACACATGGAGCCTAGAACTCATTCTCATGATGAGGCCACATTCTAAAGGGAGTGCTCTGGCTCACATGCATAGATGATCTACGGATCCCAGATATGGTGGGACCTTAACACCCAATAATCTCCTAATATCAATATGTGTCCCACTCAAGCTACCCCTGAAGCCTCTATTGAGAATGGGGGCCATCTTTCTCAATCAATGGTGCATAATTTCCTTGCAAAGGGAATTATTTTTCTCTTCAAAATGAGTGGTGATGCCATGTGGGGGTTTACTCACTTTGGATTTCCTTTAATTTTTATTTTTTGACAGTTTCAGAGCCACCACATGGTATCTTGCCACTATTCTTGAAGGGATCTAAGAATTCCATTATGAAGGATGAGGGTGAGTTCTCCACATAGTGCAAGCGGGAGAAGTTGACACTTAGTCAAAATTTACAAAGGATCCCAAATGAAAGGAGAAAGCTGATACAATATGCCCTAATCTTTGAGCAACAAGAAGCTAACTACTAATGACTCAAAAAGCATGGATCTGATCCACAATATTAAATTTAAAAGAGGGGGGAGATTAATAGAATTTTTTGGCCTTAGTGGATGCTTCTCAAGAACTAATCAAATATTTGATAACTATGCAATTTGTGCCTTTGATATTTTATTCGTAGTTTAACAATGAAGATAAAGTGACATTATGTGCCTATGTATTTATCTTGAGAATTTTCTTCTTGGTTACATATTGTTTCTATATTTATTTGTTTGATGAATAATGTTTATAAATTATTTTAAATTGTGTATACATCTGCTCTTTGACGCTAGGAATTGATGTTATTTTTAAAAATTAAATATTTTGTCATTTAATTATTAGTTTGAGTTTCATTCGACACATCACCTTAGAATTTTTTCAAGAAATTATTTTTCTCTCCTTTTCCTCCACAAATCTTGAAATTTATTAAGAAACTTAAGAAGATCCAACTTGTAAAATCTCAAAGGTTATGCTATAAAATAGTCTCATATTTGTAGGATTTCCCATTGTTGGTGTTGGTCTATATTTAGGAATAGAACTCATCAATATTTTGTTGGTACACTCAATGGGACCCAAAAGATCCATAATTTCCTTATTAGAAGTAATATTGTATGAGTAGGAGACCCAATACAAGATCAATCATCTATTAATTCCAATATCTTGATCCCTCGTTTAGTAAGAATTTCCTAGAAAAGGGTAACATAAAAAAATCAAGTACCTTTTCAAATGACATCTCAAGGATCTCTAAATATTTTTTTAATTGAAATAGTGGCAGTCTTGTGATTCCACCAACAACACCAATTGTATGGTACCCCATCATAGCTATTAGGATTCCACCATGTAGTTTTAAGAGTCAAAATCGTTGAACCATGTTTCATGAGTAGTGGTTCAAAGGAACCCATATCTCATGATAGTGAATGGTCCACTTAGAACTCATATCATCTAGGTGATGCTCACATAGGTGAAGCATTAGGCCTTCTTGGGAGGTCACCCATCATATTACTACTCCAACTCATTTCCCCAAGGTTAAGCCCACTTAGCTTGTAACCCCATTTTCAAAACCTTCAACAAGTTTTGTGCCTTATGAACCATTAATTACAAATCCCATTTAGCTCATCAATTGATAAGGAAGTACTTTCCATAGTGTGTCAAATTATGATATTACTATCAGGATTTCATAGTGTAGTTTTTTGAGTCAAACTCATTGACCCATGTTTCATGATTAGTAGTTTGCAAGAACCCATCTCTAATGATAATGAATGGTCCACTTAGCACTCATGCATCTAGGTGATTCTCACAAAGGTGAAACATGGCTCAATGAGTCTGACTCAAAAAACTACATGATGGAATCCTAATAGCAATATCATAATTTGAAACGCTATGGAAAATACCTCCTACTTATCAATTGATGAGCTAAAGGGGCTTTATAATGAATGTTTCATAAGACACAACACTTGCTAGAAGGTTTTGTAAATGGGATTACAAGCTAAGTGGGCTTATCATTGGGGAAAAATCTATCATTAACTATGCTTGAGTTGGAGTAGTACTAGGATTAGTGACCTCCTAGGAAATCCCAATGCTTCACCTCTATGAGCATCACTAAGATGCAATGAGTGCTAAGTGGACCATTCATTATCATGAGAGATGGGTTCTTGTGAACTGCTACTCATGAAACATTGGTCAATGAGTTTGACTCAAAAAAATATAAAGTGGAATTCTAATAACAATATCATAAGTTGACACACTATGGAAATTGCATCCTTCTTATCAATTAATGAGCTAAATGGGATATATATTGAATGGTTTATAAAGTACAACACTTGCTAAAGATTTTGAAAATTGGGTTGCAAGTTAAGTGGGATTAACCTTGGGGAAAACTCCATGGTTAAGCATGCTTGAGTTGTAGCATTGGGATGGGTGACATCCTGGGAAGGCCCAACACTTCACCTCTATAAGAATCACCTAGATGCATTGAGTGATAAGTGGGACATTCATTATCATGAGAGATGGGTTCTTGTGAACCACTACTCATGAAACATGGGTTAATGAGTTTGACTCAGAAAACTACACAATGGAATCCTAATAGCAATATGATAAAATCAAGAAAATTTTGAACATCCTCTCATATTTGATATCTTGAATGCGTTCTCCATATTTTTATTTCAGCTTAGTGGAAGCCAATATAGATTCATCATATGGAGCATTGACTCAAAATTTGGCATACACTAATATTCTCATATATTTGGTAGCTAAGTCAAAATTCTATAGGTTGTATAAATAATTTAGCTATACCTATTGGATAAATTCTTCCTCGTATAATTCTAGAGGAATCCCTAGAACTTTGACCCAAATAGGTACTTTTTAAAAAAATCCTAAAGAAGAGATAGGATTTACCTAGGAACCAGGGTTTACTATCAAAACCTTAACACAATCATTTTTAAGTGAGAACAAGATGAGGAGAAACCATTTAGCTAGCAATAAAACCTCCATAGACCCTTTTGGCTTCCATTTCCTACTTAACCATTTTCTAAAGACATCAATGTTGAACCTACTCTCCTTGAATTTGCATATTAGAGTGTTCTCCAACTACACATTTTCTTCCTCAACTATCTTATCTAGAATATTTAGAGAGATGATTATATGTTCAAGAGATGGATTAAGTTCTTAAGCTAATTGGTATAAAGAAATGTGAATTTTTCCTATTAGTCTCTTTTCCTAGTAACTACCATTAAAATATTGGCTCTAAATTATATTTTATGGGTTGATAAAAATCCTTATCATTCTTCTCATGTGTTATCCTCAATGAACCCTCCCTCCTTGACTAAAAATAACATTTCATATTGGAATTATTAAGATATTTCTACTCCTAATTTGTAACCTTTTCAATATTTCTTGTCCATTTCCTATTTCAAAATTCCCTCCTATTAAAAAACCTACAATTATATATGTATTAAAAAATTAACCATAATTCATTTTATATTAAAATATTTAACTTGTAAAATACTATTATTATGTGCTTTTGTGGATTTAAAATATTTTTAAATTAAATGATTAATAAAATAACATGATACATTAACCTATAATTGTTCTCTATATGTGGATAATTTATTTTATTTTTAGTACATGTATTTTTTAAACATTACATCAATTCGTCACCTTTTTAATAGTGAATTCTAGATATTGTAGACACAGTGGAAAATCAAGACTAAAAAATCTTTAAATGGAGATGACCATTGGAGTGTCTGTTGGAAAGAAGACTGGTTCATTTTTAGGCTTGAGCAATTTGAATTTGGATTCAAGACCTGGGAATTTTTATGCATGGCATTTTGGGCAGGATACAAAACATGGCTTTTCTATCCCTTGTGGGGAGGAGGGATTGTGTGGTGTGGAAAGGTTCCTTGGAAGCGTTTCAAGGAAGTACGGGTCTTTTGGTGATGACCTAGTCAAAGTTGTGCATTTGGAGGAGAAAAATACGGTTGATACACTCAAGGTGTCTTGTGACGGTTGTCCCTTGAAGGAATCGGTCCATTTGCATCATGGAGATAGCATGGGGGTTGGTTATGATGGGCGGGTCCCATCTCGAGAATCTTCGGTTGTTCCCTAGGTTGGTGGTGCCTAGGTGGATGCTAATCAAATGGCGGTGAAGTCTTCTATTCTGGGTCAGAAGTGGTCTAACCTTCTTTCCTCAAAGCTTAAGGACAAGGGCAGTGTTGTTGAGTCAGTGTCTTCTTCTAACGAGGAAGGTATCTTCTCATTATCTGTCCCAAATTCCATTGTTGAGAAGAATATTGCTATTATGAATTTCTCTCTGGTTGGAAAAGTTTTAGGTCCTAGACCTAGCATTGAGGAGGTCTGATCACGGGTTCACTAGAAATGGTCACTAAAAGGTCAGGTGGAGGTCATTGTGATGGCTAAAGGATTCTTTTCCTTTGCATTCTCGTGTGACAAAGACTTGAAGAATGTTTTTGCAAAATGACCTTGGTCTTTTGTAAGGCTCTCTATGGTGTTATAGCCATGGGAGCCAAGAATGGATTTGTCTAAATGCCTCTCTAATTTTGTGCCTGTATGGGTCAAAATTTCAATTCCGCCTTTAGAATATTGGGATGAGGAAATTTTCAAGGCGGTTGCCAAATCCTTCGGTTGGCTTGTCTGAATTGACGAGGCTACTAGATCGAGAAGGAGGTTAGTTACGGCCAAATTCTATGACATGATTGATCAGGATGCTGCATTGCCTAAATATTTTTTCTTAAAATTGAAGGTGGGGTCTTGAAAGCAGCATATTGTTTTTGAGAACCTTTCGTTCACTTGTTTCAAGTGTAAAAATACAGGACATTGGGCCAAAGATTGCCATGTTCCTAGTGCCCAACCTAAGGTGGTTAAACAGACAAAGGTTTGGAAGATTAAGGAACCCAAGGAGGTCTAGGGTAAATCAGGGGTGGGAAATGGGTTGGAGGGTGAGGTAAATGTTGAAGTGCATAAAGATCCTTCAGTCGAGGTTAGTAAGGAATCAGTTGGTCATAAGGAAGTTGTTGATGATCAATCCTTATATCGGGATGTAGACCATGTTTATGAGATTGTGTGCTCTCCAAAAAGGATAGTGGTGGAGCCGAAAGGGGACCATGTTGAGACTGTGTGCTCTCCAAAAAGGCCAGTGGTGGATCTGAAGGGTGCTCCTCAGTCATCCTTATCAGATACAGAACCAGTGATGGGAAATAATGCTATGGTTGTGGCAGATTATGCATGTAAAGATGAGGAGGGCTTTACTTAGGTGTGTGGTCAGAAGAAGAAATCCTCCTATCCCCCTCCCTTTCAGCCTCACAAAGGTGTCACCACAAGAAGGCAAGAAGTGGATTGTGGGTTTGAATCAAAGGGGCAAGGTAGACCTTCCCTACTAAAGAGCAGAGAAAGGGAATGTAAGAGGGAGATTGTGGAAGGGGTCCAGAAGACCCTTTTTGATTTGTGCTCAAAGAGAACCCCCTCTTTTGGAAAATGAAAGTAATTTCATGGAATATCAGGGGGATGAATAACCTACATAAGCAGGACCTCCTGAAGAATCTTGTGCATGATCATAAACTAGAAATTTTTTTGATCCAAGAAAGGAAGATGCAGATTGACAAGTTGGAGGCTTTGAAGATTTTATTTTTCAAAGATTGTGGTTTCCATGGGGTGAGTTTTGATGGAGCTTCGAGTGGTGTGGCCACCTTCTAGAATGTTAAGCTGTTGAGAGGTACCTTAGTTGCTATTGGTTTTAATCATGTTGAGACTAAGTTTACTTGTCTTAGGGATTCTTATTCTTGGGTTATTTCAAATGTGTATGCTCCTAATTTGAAGAGAAATAGGAAGAAGCTCTAGGATGATCTAAGTAGCCTTAGGTTGAGCTTTCTAGATCTTCCCTAGTTGGTTATGGGATATTTCAACACTCCTCTATATGATGATGAGAAAGTGGGTGGCTCTCAGGCGGACTTAGAGAGCAGGTTTGATCTTAGAATGTTTATTGGTGATAATTCCCTACTAGATGTTAAGATTTTTGGAGCTAATTTTACATGGTCAAATAGACATGTTGGAGTGGATAATATTCAAGTTAGGTTGGACAGGGTTCTGAATTTTGCATCCTAGTTTACTGACTTTGCTTGTTCCCTTTCCTCTCTTACATGTTGTGGGTTGGATCATTTCCCTCTCTCTTTTGTGGCAGAGAGGGTTGGGAGTAAGAAAATATTTCCCTTCAGGTTTGAAGCCATGTGGCTTAGATACCTTCGCTTTATGGATTGCATTAGTAGATGGTGGAAAATTAATGTTGATGATAGTGCGATATTCAGAGTGGCTAAAAAATTGTATTTTGTTAAGAAGAACCTTAGAAAGTGGAACAAATAATAGTTTGGCCACATTTTTTTTCTAAAAGCCTCATTCTTAGCATGCTGGATGAGGTTTAGCATGTTATTTAGTCATAGGGCTTGTTGGAGGATATTCAACTTTAGGGAGATGGTCTTCTTTCCCAACTTCATGATATCATATCTAAGGAGGAAGATTTCTGGAGACAAATATCTAGGGCAGTTTGGCTTAAAGCTGGGGATCATAACTCTAAGTTCTTTCATCTCATTGCTTTGAGACATAGAGCATCTAATAGAATTTATTCTATCAGTATGGATGGGTCATTGTTGGAAGCTGAGGAGGATATTAGGGGTGTGGTTGCTAGATTTTTTGAAGGTCTTCTGATGGATGACCTGGTTTGGGATCAAGGTTGTGTGGATGCTACCTTGGAAGATATCCCTAGTTTGGTCTCGAAAGCTATGAATAATGGGCTGACATCTATTCCCTCTGCCTCAAAAATTAAAGATGCAGTGTTTTCATTTGAAGGTAATAAGGCCTCTAGCCCTGATGGTTTTTCCTTTTTATTCTTTCAATCGTGTTGGAAGATTGTTTGTAAGGATGTGATAAATGCTACTAAGGAGTTTTTTCATTCCAAAAGTTTGTTGAAGGAATTGAATGCCACTTTCATTGTTTTGATTCCTAAATCGGCTAATGCTAAGACCTTTGGTGAACTCTGTCCTATTAGCCTTTGTAACTCTTTCTATAATTTTTTTTCTAAAGTTCTGGCTACTAGATTGTAGAAATGCTTATTGCTTCTTATTTCGAACCAGCAAAGTGGCTTTGTCAAGGGTAAACAAATCCTTGATTCTATTATTATGGTTCATGAACTGGCCCATTCCATTAATGTTTCTAAGAGACCGGGTGTTTTTTTGAAGTTGGATATACTTAAAGCTTATGAAAAAGTTAGTTGGAGGTTCCTTCTGAGTGTGTTGGATCATTTTGGCTTTTGTAAGAAGTTCATTCAATTGACTAAGCAACTTATTTCTTCTCCTTCATTTGCTATCCTGGTGAACGGTTCTCCCTCGCATTTCTTCTGAAGCTCTCATGGTTTGAGGCAGGGTGACCCTATCTCACCTCTTCTTTTCAAACTAATGGCAGAGACTTTAGGTCATAACATCTAGAAGGCTCTTTAGGCTAGGGTTTTGTAGGTCCTTGTGCAATCTTCTAGGTGTAATTCGATTACTCACCAACAATTCGTGGATGACACTATTTTGATGGGGGATTCTTCTATTAAGGAATCTGGGGCCATTAAGAGGTTGTTGGAAGATTATGAGAAGGCTTCTGGTCAAAAGATCAACCATCCTAAATGTCAATTTTTTTTCCTTAACACTCCAAAATATTTGTAGCTCAAGGTGGCCAAAATTCTGGCTTGTAATTGGGGTGATCTACCATGCTCATATTTGGGGCTTCCTTTGTGCATTTCTAGGATTCCTGACTCCTTTTGGCTGGGTCTATTAGATAAATTCAGCATGAAGTTAGCAGGGTGGAAGGGTGCTCTCCTCAGTCAGGCTGGTAAAATTCAGCTTATATCAGCTGCTCTTCAAAATTTACCCCTACATGTCATGAGTTTATTTAGGGTTCCTATTAAGTTTGAAGACAAAATGAAGCAGATCATGAGAAGATTCCTTTGGTTAGGGGTGGAGTCCAGAGCCAGGATTCCCCTTGTGGCCTGGGATTTAGTCTGTAGACCGAAGAAATGGGGTGGCCTAGGGATTAGAAATCTTAAATTTTTCAATAAAGCCCTTTTGGCTAAAAATATCTGGAGGCTCTTGAATGGGGTTGTTGGGTGGGCTCTTCTAGTGAGTAACAAGTACCTGTTTGGTCTGGATAGGCCTTGGGATTTGCTTTATGTGGAGGAGATCCTATCTGGTTCGTGCTTCTGGAGGAATATTTTGCTCTGTAGAGATGTGATTGCTAAAGGTGTTAAGTGGTTGTTGGGCGATGGGACCAATATTCTCTTTTGGGATGACATTTGGTGTGGGGATTTCCCTCTTATATCTCTTCCTTGGGCTCCTCCTATTGCTCCCTTGTGTAAACAACTATTTGGAGTCAAGGTGGCAGATTACTTTGAGGATGGGGATTGGAAGAATTTTGATGTTTGGGACCCGTCTTTGAAGATTCTTAAGGACTTCTTATGTACAAGGTTCAAATTCCAGTGTTTCCTAGGCCAAACAGAGTGGTTTGGGCCTCGTGTGCTAGTGGTAATTTTTCTGTGGCTTCTAATTTTTTGAATTCCTTAGCTACTCCGGAGTCATCCATTTTAGGGGTGGCAATGGAATAAGCATCTTATTCCTAAGGTGAATGTCTTTTACTGGCTAATTATGCAAGGTAAAAATTTTACAATTGACAATCTCTGCAAGAGGGGGTTCACCATTCCTAATAGGTGTGTGCTCTATGAATCTAATAAGGAGAATGCTTTTCATATCCTTATTTGGTGTGATTTCTGGTTCACCTTGTGGAGTAAATTCCTTAGACCCTGGGACTTGGGATGTGTTTTTCCCAACTCCTTGGTTTAATTTTATGATCAATGGAAGTGCCTTTCTTACTCTCCTATGTTGCGTGGGCTTTGGGATCTAATGGCCCCGCATATTTCCTAGGGAATCTAGAAAGAAAGAAATAATAGGATCTTTTGGGAGTCTAAGCTGAAAGTTGAGTCTTTTCATCAAAGTTTGTCAGGCTATTCTGGAGAATTTTACTCTTATTAAATATGACTCTGTTTGGTGCGATCTGGCATGTGCCTTGTTGGATATGATCTTAAGGTGATTTTGAATTGGAAAATTTCTTTGGTTCCTTTTGTATCCCCCAAGGCTAGTTTTGTGGCTAGGAAGAACACTAGATGGAAGCCACCCTTAGCTGAGTGGATTAAAATCAACTTTGATGGGGTAGGGAAGGGTAATCTCGGACCTACTAGATGTGGGGGGGTGTTAAGAGACAACCTTGGCAGACTTCTTGGAACGGTGGCACTCCCATTGGGTACTCAGAATAATCATCATGTGGAGGCAGAGGCTGCGTTCATGAGTGTTAGATATGCTATTAGAAAGGGGTTTTCCAAAGTTTGGGTGGAAGGTGATTCTATGAATATCATAAACTATTTGCATGGTACTCATCCCCTGAGTTGGAATGTGGATCAGCTAATAAAGGATATGGTAATGATGTTGCAATCTTGTGATGAGACTTGCATCTCTCGCGTTTATTGGGAAGGAAACTCTCTTGCTGATTTTTTTGCCAATTTGGCTGTCAGCGTTAGTGAATTTCACTCGTGGGAGGAAGGGTCGATAATTCCCAAGGATGCTAGAAACATTTTAAAAAATGATGGAGTCAGATAAGTTGTTGTGGCTTTTATGGCCTTGTACTTATTCCCATTTGGCATGCTTTCTGGGTGTTTTATGGGTTGTGTGCTTTTGCCTAGATAGCTTTCACTAGGGTTTTGTGTGTTTTGTTTGGGCTACCATGGGTAGTGATAGAAGTAGAGTTGAGCCTCATTCATGTGGTGATATTCGAAGGAAGAAGAAGCTCTGGAACATCCTTCGTCATGGCAACTTCACTCCATTTTTGGAGAGATTACATGGTCATGATCCTAATGCCTCAACCAAGTTTGTCTCGCTTTGGCATAACCGCAAGCTGGTGTTGAAAGGGATGGAGGTGGAGGTGAATGAAGATGTTATTGCAACCGTTACCGGCATGCCGATTATGGGAAGGAAATTCTTCAAAGATAAAAAGAGTAATGAAGAAGCAATGTCCCAATTTTTTAAGGATGACAAGTGGAAGAATTTGGTCAAGTTGGAGAATGTGGGCTATGATAGAACCTCCCTCAAGAAAATTTGGGCTAGGGTTGCAGAGGTGATGATACATTGCATGATGCTGGAAGGGAGATTTAAGGCTCTACTTGGTCACCACTTCACTCTTCTGAATCACTTCAGGAATGGTTTGTTTATTTCATTTCCCTTTTTCCTTTTATCTTCTTTGGAATCCTCGGTGTATGCTCATCTAAAGAATAGGAGGGCCCCTGTCCTCCATGAAGGGCTTATTTTTCTTATTAAGGAGCATGTCTAATCTCTAACCCTAGATCAGGCCATCAAAGGAAAGGAAGAGGTTTTTAGTGCTTTATCAGGGTCGTAGGATTTAGAATCCTCATTGGAGGAGGAGGAATGTGACGAGGATGAGGAAGATGCTTTCCCTGTGGTCATGGCTTCAAATTCAAAGAAAAGGTGGTGGGTTCTAAGAGTAATAGGGAACCTAAGAGGCTGGCCTCTTTTGGGAGTGATGACATGGAGGTTGGGTCAGATGGGTCCTCTCCCAAGGGCATGAAATCCGCTGTTGGTAAAGGTGTTGTTGGTGGGGCTCTTGAGGTTGGGGCCCAAGTCAATGTTGGGTCGATTGAGAAACCAAGAAGACTATCGAAGAGATTGGCCAATTTGAAGAAGAAGGCTTCTATTGTTATGGCCATGGACCTTAAGGAGATTAAGGAAGGTAAGGTTCCTACAAATAAAATGGTGATGGTGGAGGATTCTCCAATTCATGACATGCCGAAGGTGTCCCTTATGAAGGAGGTTGAGGATATGAATGTGGAGGAGGAAAAGAAAAGTGTTAATCCACCCTTGAAGATTGATCTTCTGTCAGAGAATTTTTCATACTTGGACAAGGATGATACTTCTATGTTTGGCTTGGTGGACATGGCGAGGGTTGGGGCTACAGGCACCTTCAAACTGGCCAAATGGACTCTACAAGAATTCAATAAAATTAATATTAAGAGAAGAGGCTTAGAGGATAATTTGGAGAATGTTCCGAAGGCCTCTGTGTCTGACATCCTCACTGATAGAATGGCAGAACTAGAAGGTTTTTTTAATGATTTCAAGGCTTTGTGCAAGGATAGAATGCAAGCTCTTGAGGTCAAGGTTACTGGTATTAATGGAGACATCAAAAAATTGATGCAGGTTAGCCATACCTCAGTTAAGAACAGTGTAGAAGCCTTGGAAATTCTTTTTAAAAAGATTGGGCAGCTCAGAGAAGATTAGGTTTTCTTCTCAGAGATCATGGAGAAAGAGCATTTGGCTAAGGGTAAGGGTAAAAAAACTGTGAAGGATGATAACAAGGTTCCTGTTAGTAGAGGATCGACTGATTGGAAGAAAGTGTTCAACATTGAGAAGAAGGAACTGCTGGATATGGTTGAAAAACATAAAAACTAGCATATTGAGGTGGCCAAAACTCTAAGTGGCCTTAACTAGTTTTATGTTTCTTTCTATTTTTGTTTGGTGTTTGTCTTCTGTTCATTATTTTGTTGTTGTTTTGCTGGTGGGTGTCGTTGGTTGTTGATTGTATTATTATTGTTTGGCACCCATGGTGGTGGGTTTTTTGGCTATTGGGTTGCTACTGGTAGACTTTTGATTATTTTTTGGAACAACATTTTATATCTGATGTAAAGGGTTTCGGGTCCCTTCAAAACCTGTTTTCCCTTATTAATCAAGACACAATGGAAAATCAACTTTTAAAACTTATTTAATATCTAAGAAGAATTATTTAAAACTTATTATTTTTTAAAAAGATAGATAGGTTATGGTCAAGTTCAAATGTTAATATGATAATATGACACATTGAAGTAATATGAGGCATTTTTTCTAAATTATACATCAACTTGTCATTATTTTGATATTGAATTATTTATGTACAAAATTAATTATTTTATTATAATTTTTTGATTGGTTAGTGAAGGTTTACAACTCACATATTATTTAATTAATATGATAGATAATTTCAAATGGTATATATTTTCAAAGAAGAATGTTTTTCATTTCTCTAAATACCATACTTAATCACTTTTTAATGAGTCAAATCTAAAATATTAATAAAATAACATGACAAACTAAATTTTAAATATTATTTATATTTTACAACTCATCTAGTACTTTATCACTTATTTCTCTCAATATAAACTTATCACACTTAAAAAATAAAAACACATTTGATGAAATGCCACAATAATTTACCACTTATTAAATGTAATAATAAAATTGAGGTACTAATAAAATATCATATCTACTTAACTTACTTTTTTTTTTTTTTGATAAATAAGGGGCCGAAGCCGAGAAGATTGTATTAAAATTAAAAGTATAAGGATTTACAAGACTTGAAGCCTCAACAAAAGATAAAACAAGCAGAATCATGGCCACTGCTGACACTACAAATCAGTATCTAAATTCCCAAAAATGAAGATGCATCTGCCATTGTTGGAACTAGGCCTTGCTCAACATGGAGTTATCTGTTTAAGTATCGTTTTGTCAACTCCCATATTTGCCAAAGCATCTGCTTAACTTACTTTTATTACACAATTATTTCAATATAAGTACAATAAAAATATGCACCATTATCTAAATTTTTTGACTTAACCATAGGTTATTATAGTTACAATATGTGGACTTAAACTCAACATAGATGGTGTTCTATTACAATTTATTAATTGTTCATTAGTCGATTGTCCTTAAAATGGGTGGTGGACCCTCGAGATATACCTTTTATCTTTGTTTCTATCCTTTTTTATGTCATCTAAAGGGCTCTCCTATTTTATCTTGAGTATTTCCCGTGTCTTTATATGTGGAGCTCTCATGGCAACCTTAATCTAAAGGGACATCTATGAAAGGACTACACTTTTACTTTTACTTTTTAAATTGTTTGTGCATTGTACGTATCTCATGTAAAGTAAGCAATAATATGTTTAACTTTGGATTAAGTTCACCATTTGGATTATGTAAAAAATTATAATTGTAATTTTATCTTTTCAATTTTGTACTTATGTGAAAGAAAAATGTATGATGGTGATGTAGATGTGAATTTATTAAATATTGTTGAATGTTTAGGTTTATCATTTGTACAATAAATATCATGAGAAAAATTTAAAAATATGGCAATTTCATATTCTTAACTTTGTATTTGTTGAAAGAAAAAAAAAGGTAAAATAGTGAAGTGGACGTGGGTTTGTTAGGGAGATTGCTTAATATTTAAACAACTCATTGAAGATTTGTTCCTATAAAATTAGTGACTCAATATTATTCAAAAGATATGCAAAGGTCACATAGAAAATCACCAACACAATGAGAAAAAGACTAACTATCCATGTACTTGATACAAACAAAAATTCTTAGCAAATGATCATAAAGTAAATAAGATTTGTATTTGTAAAGCAACTATCGAATATATGTTAAAGTATTTTATTTGTAAAATCAATGACATAAAGCAATATTAGTGATCTAAGCAATAGTTTGGGAGCTCATTGCTAAAACATATTTATTTTCTTGCATTTATTTAATTACTTTATTTTATTTATGTTCCCTTGGGATAAGCTTATTTTGCAAGTATAGCTTTAGGTATGTGTTATCTCCTTTATGGTAGTGTGAAAAGAGGTATTATCACACTAGTTAGCTTTTAACCTACTTAGTAGAGTCCTATTCACACTACACTTAAGCTCACTTAGAGGTTATCTAGAATTTTTCTTACCTCATATAGACTCACCAAGTGCTTCAACACTTGTCTATAGATTCCTACACTTGTTTCATACTTGGAGGGGTATTCAGATTTTGACTCCTACCTTCTCACCTCTTCATCATTTCCTTTATAAGCAAGGATAATTTGTACATTTTTCATCGCATTACATGCTCATTTGTGGATTATCTTGAGTTTGTAAGTAGATGTCAATGTGAAAGGAGGTATTATCAAACTGGCTAGGTTTTAGCCTACTTAGTAGAGTCTTATCCACACTATATTTAAGCTCACTTAGAGGTTATCTAGACTTTTGTCTCACCTCATGTAGACTCACCAAGTGTCTCAACACTTTTCCATATAGTCCTACACTTGTTTCATACTTGGAGGGGTAGTAAAAAATTTACTCCTACCTTCTCACCTCTTCATCCTTGCCTTTATAAGCAAGGTTCATTTGTATATTTTACAATACTTCATATTCTTATAATATTTTTCGCATTTTTCATATGCTCATTTGTGGATTGTTTTGAGTTTGCAATTAGATTTCGGCTGCTCCAACACTTTACACATAAGGAAATATCTATGTAAGAAGATAATATATATTTAAGAAAGGTGGTTACAAATAAAAAAAAGTATAGGGATAAGATAGCTCAAGAGGTCAAAGTGTTTTTGTATTTCCTTGTGAACACAAGAGAAAAATAAATCATAAATAAGGATTCAAATGAAAATAAACAAAACCTTAATATTTACCTTCTCTAATTGAAATAGGAAAAAAGTTTCATCCAATACTCTACTTAATTTTCTTATTAAGATGGTATTTTTTATGGAGTAATTTGAATTTCTCAATAAATGATCATAATAATAGCACAAGGGTATGGTCGATTCTTGAGAGACAAACATGAATTTTACATAAGGATGTTTCATTTATCAATGGAGGAAATTATATTCTCTTTATATATTTTTGATAAAAGAAATGCATGGTTGGGATTGAAAGTTGATGAAGGGATAATATTTGATGAGAGTGAGTGCACAAATTGACGGCGTAGCTTTATAAAAAGTGTTAAAGGGGGAAGAGATTTAATGACAAGTGTCCATAGGGTGTGAGAGTGGGTGTGCTTGCATATACGTGAGCACTTTGACATTTGTAAGAGGTAAGATGGCTACCCATGTGGGAATATCATGCTCACACATATGTGAGCAAAGATAGTGGGTGTAGGCTAATTAAGACAAGGATGTGGTGGAGGCTTGGGAGGATTTCAAGATTACATGATTTAATTCCTAAACATGTGTGAGTTAGAAAGTGGGATTAGGTGGCATGTTCACTCTTATGGTAGCATGATGAATGATAGGAAACTTTCCACATGATGACAAGTTTGGGCTTTACAAATAAAAGAAATATTAGTGGGGGCTAAGGAGGTTTAATTCATTAGTTAATCATAGATTAATTATTCAAGGTGAGGGGAATTATTGGGACTAATTCTATTTGATTAATTAACCTTAGAGAAGAAGTGGAAGAGTAATTAAATAAACATGTTTAAGTTATTTAATTAATTAGGGGAATGTGGATTAATTAAATTATTTATAAATAATGTGAATGTAGAAACATGGTGGATTTTGGGGATAATTAATTAAATATTATTTATTTATCGAAGAAAATGCTAATTCAAGTGTTAGCACTGAAATTTTTAGTATATACACCTTGCATTTAGTTTATTAGCTAAAGAGGCCAAGTAGTCTTTGTATTTCCCTATGAAAATAGAAAAATAAAGCATAAATAAGGACTTAAATGCAAGTAAATGAAACCTTATATCTTATTCACCTTGCTCCTCTAGTTGAGCTAGAAGAAGAATTTCACCTAATGCTCCTTTCTCACTAAGATAGGTATATGCTTGCTATGGAGTAATCTAGACTACTCAACAAACTAGCATAGTAACAATGTAAGGTTGTTATTCAAATTTGATTCTCAAGAGAACAACATGATTTGGCATAAGTATGTTGTATATATCAATGGACAAAACAAAATCCTATTTACAGATTCTTGATAAAGGAAATAGAGGAATGGGATTTAAAGTTAATGAAGGGATGATATTTGAAAAGAGTGAGTGTACGAATTAATTTTGTAGCTTTCTAACAAGTGTCACAAGAGGGGGGAGAGAAATTTACAAGTGTTTATGGGCTATAAGAGTTGGCATGCTCCCACATGTGTGACAAGTATGACATGTGTAAGAGGTAGGGTAGCTACACACATTGAAAGATCATACTCACAAATGTGTGAGAAGGTAGTGCACCTAGGCCACATAAGACAAGGATGAGGTAGAGTCTTGGGAGTATTTTAATCTTACATGATTGAATTCTCACAAATGTGTAATGGATCGGGTTGAGGTGGCATTCTCACACATGTAGAAGCATGAAGAATAGGTAGGACACTTGTCACAACATTTAATTAATTAATTAATCAAGAGAGAAGGAATTAGAGGGACTTAAAATATTTAATTAATTAACCTTAGAGAAGAAGTGGAAGAATAATTAATTAAATAATTATTTATTTAACTAATTATGGGAATGAAGATTAATTAAATAATAAATTACTTGATTAGATGTGAGAATGTAGAAAAATGGTGGATTATGGGGATAATTAACTAATTAATTAATGAAGAAAATGTTGAGTCAAGTTTTAGCAATATTTTTTGGATGTCTACATATTTCTTACACCTTTCATTTAGTTTATTATTTTATTGGATATTATGCATTTAGGATAAGATAATATCACATAGATAGGTATCTACCTAGGTAGGTTATACCTACATTATGTGATGTGTATTTTACTTGCTTGATAAAGATGTACCACATATGTGACTACATATCCTTTAAACCCATATTATATAGTCACATCTATTAGTGGTGTGTCTTATATATACCACCTCTTGCTCTCATTAAATCATATATCCTTTGATTTGGGTGATAACCATTGACACCTATAATCCTTTCCCCATATGGAAAATACTCCAAATAAATGGTGACACTCCCATAATTTAGGAGGTATATTTAAGAAAAAATATAGGTAAGGTAATCATACCCTAAACATTATTATGATAGGTATAGGGAACCACATGGCATGACCCCATGTTTTACCTTATTGGATTGGTTGGGCTAAACCCATACAATTTATCCTTTAAGTTGGGTGACAACCGTTATGAAACCTATAATCATTCCCATCTATAAACTCCTCCAAATAGATGGTGACACTTCTATAATGTATCCCCATGGAATTAAAACTACTTTTTTGGCCTAAAAATCATATAAACCTCTTATCTAATGTTTTTTTTTGGTTAGTAGTTTTTCATGCTTAAAGGTAGTTTTCAAGAATTAAATACTTATTTTAGAATCATGAAAGAAAATTCCAATACACGATGAAATCCTAGTAGCAATACCACAACCGCAATAAAATGTTGAACATCATTTCATATTTGATATCTTGAACCCATTCTCTATATTTTTATTTCAACTTAGTGGAATCCAATAGCGATTCATCATATAAAGCATTGACTCAAAATATGGTTGTACCATTTAAAATTGTCACCCTTGATAATTTCACACTAGGTTTTGTTTCCCCTATGTTCTTGGACCTACTTATGCATTAATTAATTTTTTTATAAACATTATTGGAAAATAAAATATGGGAAATCGAATTGTGCATTTAATATTTTACCCCCAACACTTTTAGATCTTGAAAAAGGTGGATCTAGTATAGGGTGCACTGCACCCTAGACCAAATAATTTTGCCCCAAAATTGAGAATATGTTCGTGTTAGTAATTTGTTATTTGAATTTTAAATTTCAATTATTGTCTATTAGAATTTTAGTTTTGATAAATTATAACAATTGCATATAAATATATAGTATTTTTGTTATTTGAATTCCTAAGGAGAGCTAGCACTTCAATTGATCGAATCAAGTATCCTAAAATCAGTTAAGGGTAGTCAAGAGAAAAAATATCAAGAATTTTAGTAGCATTATTATAACACTTTCATTAATCAAGTTCAATCTTTCAAGACATCAAGATGAAGAAATAAATTATTTTCAAGGAGCTATTATGATCAATAATGCCAAATCATGAGGATGTATTGATTTATCCTCTACATGTTGGTTACAACAATATATTGTGTATGTGAGTTAACCTTTTGCAATTATATCAAGCAATCAAGTCATTCATCAATCAACATCAATCAACTTGTGTGTGACATCTCTTCTTCAAGGATTTTCAAATCAAGGTAATATTATCATTTTTCATTTATTAATTTTAGTCAATTATTATCATTTTGGCATCTACCTAACCTAGGGCATGCCCTCTTGATTGCCATTAATTTTTGTATGTGGAGGTAGAAATAGCCACACATGGTTTGACTTAGGCAAGCCCCTATACAACTCAACCTTTCCCCTATTTTTATGTGTGCACATTAGATTTGGATGTTTTAGCAGAAGACAGTTTGGGAAAATGGAGTGTTGACTACAATCTTCAATTCCAAAAAAGTAGGAGTTTAGTCTAGGGAATAGGGCACCCTAGACCAAGAAATTCAAGGTCAAAATTAAATTGTAGGTTCCTCTATGTGTCTTTGTTTTAGATCTGAAGTTGTTTTGTAACTTTCTATTTTTCGTTTGTTTGCTAAATTACATTTTCAAATCTAGGGTTATATGTCAAATTTTCTTGACAAATACACGTCATATTTATCATCCACACAACTCAAAAATAAACATAAATACTAGGGGATTGGCTCTCAATTGTTGTATCAAGATAATCATCAAACCTTATTCAATTTATGTTTAATATTGAGTCAACTGAAAAGGAGATAATCTTAGTTATCCTAATTGAATCTAGGATCACTTTTCCTACTTAACATTTTGGTGAGCTTGACATATTCGAAACTTGTAATTTTTTTGGTTTTTCATTGCATAAAATCTGAAAAATGAATATTAAAACCTAGGTGCTTTGAATATCTAGTGTTCATTTGCATTTATATCAAAAAAAATTATATTTTCACTATTTGTGCATCATAAATTAAAAGAAAAAAATTGCAAAATATTTTAAATTAAATTGCATAATTTTAGATTTGATTTTTCCTTGTTTAGGGCTTAGATCTAAGCTATTTTCTTTGAACATTTTATTTGTCAATTTTTCATGCAAAATTTAGTGAAAAACCATTGAAAACCCATAGATTTTCATTTCAAAAGATCAAAAAGTATTTCTTTTTTGTATTTTGTGGTGAAACAAGCTCTACGTGTGCTCCTTTTTTTTCAAATTTCTGATCTTTTGTAGCTTGATGAATCAGACTGGAGGGGGCCCCATCAAGGCTCCCCCACCTTTGTACTCTACTCCTTCCCAGCATGGTGTGCCTTCACCTTTTGGGGGAACTAAAAGTATGCCTGGTGCTTCACATGTTCCTTCGCCTGGGGGTTTGAATGAGGTCGTTTCTTCTCTTAGGGGTGATGAAATTCTGTTAACAGGTGAAAACTCTGCTTCTTATGTGGAAAAGCTCATTAGAGGAAAGGCTTCAACAAAGGCACCTCAGGGCTCTTTGTCCACTTTTTGTACTATTGTAAGGGATGAAGTGGACATCCCATATGTAATCTTAAATGACTCTTTGGAGGGCCTGAAGTTGTCCTTGGTTGGAAACTTCTTTGTTGGCCACCCTAATATTGACTAGGTACGCAAGTGGGCCACTGGCACTTGGAATCTCAAGGGAAGTGTTTCTATAAGTGCCATGCCTAAAGGTCTTTTTTTGTTTACCTTTTTTAACCTTGAGGATATGTTAAAGGTTCTCACAGGTGGCCCGTGGGCTTTTGATAGAAGTTTTAATAATATTTTGTCCTTGTGTAAGCAGAAACCAGGGTTTGATGCCTCTACTGACTTGGGGAAAGTTTCCCCTACTTGGATTAGGCTCCCTAGTTTTCCACTAGAATTTTGGCATCAAAATTTATTTAAAGGGATTGTTGATTCTTTTGGAACCTTGGTTACAGTGGATAAAGTAACCCTTCTTAAGTATCAATTGATTTATGCTAGAATGTGTGTGAATGTTGCTATCAACATAGTTCTACCCACCTCTGTGACCTTAAAATAAAAATTTGGAAGATGGGTGCAATTGTTGGATTATGAAAAATCTATGGTATTCTTCCAAGGATGTAAGAAGTTTGGGCATCTACAAGATGTTTACAACAAAGTCCCTTTGGAACCTAAGAAGCCTCAAATTGGAACCCAACAAAGTTCTATGTAAAATGCAGTTCCTATGAACCTGATAAAGGAGCCTGATACCCCAACTCCTAATAAGGCTTTGATGTTTTTAGACAAGGCAAGGATGCCTCTTCTAAACATGCAAGAAGTGGAAGGTCAGATCTTGAATGAGGGAGTTTCAAAGGAAAATGTGGTTGGGACCTTTTTTGATGGGGTTGCTGATGATTACCTCCCCACCTTCCTTGGAAAAATATCTTGAATCACATATTGGAAAGGTGGACAACATGGAAAACTTATCTCAAGATTTGGAGGGAGGTGAACAACATTGTGAGCTCCCTAAGGAGGGTGATATTGTAAGCCAAATAGAAAAACTTGTAACTCCCTCTCTTAAGCTCCCTACAAAAGACCTAAATTTGGGGGAGGATCACACAGTAGAGGATAAAAATGAGAAGGAAGGTAAAGATGGAACCAATAAAAGCTAGATAAACTCTTGTTCTCCCCAAAAATAGGATTTGGTAGATGAGGAGTGGATAGACACAAAATCAAGGAAAAAGAAGAAACCAAATGTGGGAGGAAATAACAAAGTGGGAAGAACTCAATTAAAAGAGTCAAGTATCAAAGAAACATCAAGAGATGTGGCTATGGGTAAGCAAAGAACCCTTGACTCCCTGGTAGGGAGCAAATCCAGAAAGAAGGGGAGTTCTTCTCCCACCTTGAGTAGTATGAAGTGATACTACTTTTCCTGTTTTATTCTAATGCATATGCTATCTTGGAATGTTAGAGGACTTAATGGCCCCTATAAACAACATTTATCAAAAGCTTGTTTGGCCGATGTGAAACTAGATGTTTTATTGATTCAAGAAACTAAAATGAAAAAAGAAAGCTTTGAGAAAGTGCTAAAATGGCTTTGGCCCAGTGTTGGTTTTGAAGTTAGTGATGTTGAGGGAGCCTCAAGAGGGATTGCAACTTGCTATAACCCTTCTAGGTTTGCTGGAAGATTGAATTTAAGTAATAAAAATAGTCTCTTAGTTAGTATGGAAGATAGTGTTACCTTAGTCAAATGGAATATGGTCAATATTTATAGTCCCAAATCAAGGTTGGATAGGATTGATTTATAGAGAATGCTAGAAGGAATCAATTTCCAATAGAAGAGATGAGTTCTGGATTCTTTGAGGGACTTTAACTCTTTGCTATACCCCTCAGAAAAAAGTGAAGGTATTATTGATTTTTCTGACAGTATGACAGACCTATCAGGTTTCCTTAACTTAGTGGGGTTAATGGAAATTCCTTTGAATGGATCTCTCTTTACTTGGTCCAATAATCTAGGTTAAATTGGACAGATTTCTTGTTTCCTCTAATTGGAACATATTGCAAAATCTCTCTCTTACCCCTTTCCCAAGAACAGGTTCAGACCATAGTGCCCTTCTCCTAGAATGGGATGATAAAATGACTAAAAGGCTTTTCCATTTTAGATATGAAATGATGTGGTCACTTCATCTAGACTTCAAATCTTTAGTTGAGGAGTGGTGTAATTTACCTTGTGATGACACTCCCATATATAGATTAGCTCAAAAGTTGAAAAGAGTCAAAGAAAATTTCAAGGGGTGGAACAATTATTCATTTGGGAACATTTTTGCCACTAAGAAAGATTTAAACTCAAAATTAAGGAGATTCAAGATCTAATGGAGTTGGGAATTATGGATAATGAGACTTGTAATAAAGAAAGGGAGCTAAGATCTCAATGGTATAAAATAAACAAAAAGGAAGAAATTTTCTGGAAACTAAAATCAAGAATCCTATGGTTAAGGGAAGGAGATAGAAATACAATTTTTTTTCACCAATCCATCTTGAAACACAGAGGAAGAAAAAAGATAATATTTTTAATTACTTCCAATGGGACAAGGCTTGATAGTGAAGAGGACATTGTTAGGGAGGTTGTCTCCTTTTTTTCAAACTTTCTTGAACTGCCAAAGGTTGATAATTCTAAATTGGATGATTTCCTGAAAGTCATTCCACATGTTATCATGGAGTAGGATTTAAAAGAATTGTCTCAAGCTATTTCTATGAATGAAGTGAAGGAGGTTGTTTTCTCCTTTGGTGCTTTTAAAGCACCAAGACTGGATAGATTTCCCCCAAGTTTTTTCCAAGTCTATTGGGACATAGTCTCTCTTAACTTGTTCAATGTGGTTAGGGATTTCTTTAGATTGAGAAGGCTTTTAAATAAGATGAATACCACTTTTATAGCTCTAATACCCAAGACTAATGATGTTGTTTCTATGAATGACTATAGACCTATCAATTTGTGTAACACCACCTATAATATTTGTTCTAAAATTATGGTTAATAGGTTGAAATTAGTCTTGAATAAAATGATTGCAGTTAATCAGAAGGGATTTGTCCAAGGAAGAAAAATATTAGATGCAACTATTTATACCCATGAGGTGTAAAATTCTATTGGTCACAGCAAAAAAAAGGGTAAGGCATTGAATTTGAATATCTCTAAAGTGTATGATCGGGTCTCTTGGAATTTTCTATTTATTGTTCTTGAAAAAATTGGCTTCAATGGTAAATTCCTCAATCTTATCAGATCTTGTGTCACTACCCCAAAATATTCTTTCTTGATTAATGGGGTTCCTAAAGGCTTCTTCTCTTCAGGTCGTGGCTTGAAACAGGGGGACCCATTGTCACCTTACTTGTTTTTCATTGTCACTGAAGCTTTGGGCTGTAATATCCAAAAACATATTGCAAACAAAAATTTAAAAGGTTTATGTGTTGCTTCCTCACTCCCCCCTGCTTCACACCAATAGTTCGTTGATGAAACTATCCTCATGGGCTAGGCATCTATTTTAGACGCAAAATAATGGAAAGTAATCCTTGACCAATATGCTAAAATATCTGGCCAATTCATCAATTATCAGAAAAGTAAAATCTATTTTTTAATAGTAGCCAGATTGTTAAGGAAAAAGTTATAAATATTTGAGGATGCTAGGAGGCAGAATTTCTAGCTACTTATTTGAGCTTACCTTTAATCTCCAGAAATCCCAACAGTAACTACTAGAATTACATTGTGGAAAAGATCCAGAAGAAACTGGCTAGGTGGAAGGGAAAATTGTTGAGCTTTGCTGGGAAGGTTCAAATTTTAAAAGATTCCTTACAAAATATACATGTCTATTATCTCTCTTTGTTCAACATCCCTACTTATATTGTTGAGAAAATTGAAACGATTCAAAGGAGATTCTTATGGTCAAGTGTGGAAGAAAAGAAAAGAATGGCACTCATTAAATGGGAAATTGTTTGCACATTGAAGAGGGAAGGAGGTATAGGAATTAGAAGAATGAAAATGTTCAACAAAGCTCTTGTGGCAAAAATGGGTTGGTTTCTTCTAGAAGGTGAAAAGGATTTGGTACAAATCCTGCAAGCTAAATACCTAAATAATAAAGATGTTGGCTATTTTCTCAAGAAAAAGGAGCTACCTTACGACTATCTTTTGGAATAACCTGCTAAAAGCTAGAGGCACCCTAACTAAAGGAGTGAAATTGAGAATTGGAAATGGGCTTAGAACTGATTTTTAGGAGGATGCTTGGTCCACCTGTGCTCCTTTGTCTACTAGTGACAACCTTCAACAATTTAGAATCGGGTTAAAAAGAAGCATTGGAAAAAGGTATCTAATTATTTAAATTTGGAAGGATTGAGACCGAAATGGATTGAATTCAAGAACTATCTAAATAATGTTGTTCTCAGAGTTGGTAGACAGTCAAATTAGGATGCTGCTTTGGACTCATTGTTGAAACTAATTGGGAATCTTGACCTCTTTTCAAGAAACAAAAAGGATGAGTGGATCTGGACAAAAAATGCTTTAGGGAGGTTCTTTGTTAAGTCAACCTATGAGACTATGGATTTGTGACCTCTTAACCTTGGAGTCTTTAACTGGAACATGGCGTGGAGTAAGAACTTAATCCCTAAGATTAATTTCTTCTAGTGGGCAGTGATAAATGTTAAGATTCTCACAATTGACAATCTTAAGAAAAGGGGTTGGTATTTAGTCAGTAAATGTTATCTTTGCAACAAAGAAGAAGAAACTATTATGCATTTGTTCTTTCAATGTCCCTATGCTCAAGAAGTTTGGGCCTTTTCCTAAAAAATCTTATGGTGGAATGGGTTTTCCCTACTTCAGTCAAAATGATTGCTCAAGGGTGGAGCTTATGTCCTTACTCTCACAAAATATTTCTTGACCTCTGGAGACAAGTTCCCCCATTCCTCACTTGGGGTTTGTGGAAAGAGAGAAATAATAGGATTTTTAGGGATGCTGCTAAAAGTAGTAAGAAGCTATGTATAGTTATAAGGAAATAGATTCATGAAAACATTGAAAGTTGTAAGTACACCTAGTCAAGGAAAGGGAATTCCTATCAAGAGTTGAGAATTAAGCAACAATGGGGAATTTTCCATGACCTTAATAATGTTAATTGGGCTAAACAGATTATCAGAAAAAGTACTATTTAGATTCCCCTAGATCTAGGATGGGTTAAATGCTATTTTGATGGATGTTCAAAAGGAAACCCTAGACTAGCAGGAGCAAGTGGAGTGGTTAGAGATGATTGTGGCATCTATGTGGCTGGATAAAAAAAGGCTGGGGAACAACAACTAATAATTCTATTGAAGATTTTGTTGTTTGGGCAGGAATATGTTATCTCAAAGATAATGGGCACATGAAGGTTATTGTGGAAGGAGACTCCAAGCTTATTATTAATTATTTAAAAAATATAGCTGAGGCACCTTGGGAAATAAAAGACCTTTTGGATGATTGTAAAAATATGCTATAGTCTTACCAAAATTACAAGATTTACCATACATATATGGAGGGAAATAGTGTTGTTGATGCTATGGAGAACTTTGGCCTTAGACAAGAGGTGTTAAAATTCTGTGATTTCTCCAATCTATCTAACCAAATAAAAGAAATAATTGCTAAGGATAGATTAGGAGTGAAGGATAGATTAGGAGATTGGATTAATCATGGACATAATAGCAATAATTAATAGAAGAGGCTTGATTTTCCATCCAACTATCAAGTGGGGTTATCCTTGGTGGAAACTGGGCATGTTGACAAGATGGATCGAGTGGTACATGTGTAGAGGTATGCCAAATCCCAAAAATATTAAAAGAACAAGATGAAAGGAAAAAATTATTTGGGTTACCTTGTGCTTCAAAAAGAAAGTTTTTAATGAGGATATAGGGAGCACCAATCACATTGCTAAAAATATTGAATTTGGTTTTGGAAGATACACATTGACATGTGTTAGTGTTGATGGGAAGGAGAGTAATAAAATAAGAATAATCATGACTAATAAAGGTGGCAGAGTTGCTAGATTTCATAATGACAGGGCTCGAAAAGGTGAAAACCAACTTTGTTCAAGGGTGATTATTTTAAACAACCTACCAGAAGATTCAAGTCGTTATCTTCTCAAATGAAAAACCACAAGGTCTCCTTCAAAATTGAGATTTTTTAATTCTCGATTGCCACAGTTGTGAATGAAGAGGTACAAAAGGATGAGTTTCTTCTCCTTCCAAAAAATTACTCTAGCAAGGATAACACCATAGGAGGCCATAGAAAGAGGATGATACAAAGAGCAGTTGAGCTACAAGTTTGTGAATGCATGGAAGGATGGTGACATGGAGCTTGGTGGTCTCCATTTCACAGTGGACGCTAAGCTCATAGCTAAGGTGATGAGGCTAGCATATGAAGGGAAGAAGGTGGTAAAGGTAATAAATGGAAACTTATATTGAGAAATTTTTTGAGGATAAAGAGAAAGCTGAGAGATTCCACAATGGTTATTCTAGGGTTTTGCTTCCTCCCATGTACCACAATGTGTGCTTTTTTGTTATGAAATAATTTATGCTTGAAGGTTGGTTTCAGTCTGCATATGGCTACAACTTCCTAATCCTAAATCATATCCGACACCTTGAGAAGATAAACCTTCCTTTCTTCCTCTTTTCATCCTTGATCCAGAGCCTAACCAATGGCACAAATCCGCCATTACACCAGGTCCTGATTCGTGCTATCTACAAATATGTGTTAGCTAATTCCCTATAAAGAAATATTTTCCTTAATCTAATTGAAAACCCTACCCCGAAGAGCTCTGTGAAAATTGAGCTTATAGAAAGTCGTCCCCACACCCTAACCAAAAAATCTGCTAAGACTTCTCCCAACCCTATGGACCCTTCATGATCAGACCTACTTAAAATCACTCCTGAAAAATGAAGTGTTGCTCCTATTGTCCCTTCTATGAACAAAAAAATAAAAATATTGATTTGTGAGTTGGGTGATAATCCCAACACTATCACGATTCTAGATGATAATGACAATAGCCCTGATTGTTCTACACCAATGGGTCAAAGGTCAACTAGGCTTGCTTTGGCAATGTCAAAGGGGTCTAATAGCAGCAAAAAGTCTAAAAGTGTTGAGATTATGGATGCACAGTCCTTGAAGCTCTATAATCTTTAATGGAAGACCCTTGCCAGGAAAGATAATCAACCACAAAGAAAGTGTTTGAACTTAGCCATGCACAATGGAGATTCTATATTGATCTACATTATGAAATTGGATGATTACGAATATAAAAATTCCCTGAATATATAGGAAAAAGAGAAAACCTAAGATGCATGAGATGTTGCTATGTGTCATGATCTAACAATATGTGACATGTGAACCCTATCTAGGAAATTATTAAATGTTGAGATAAGTTCTAGAAGGACAACTCATCTTCTAGAAGGAATCTTATCCCCACAAACATGGAAGGGGACATTACTCTATTAGTAAATGATTTATAAAAATGCAACCTAGGACTAAATGATATATGACCTAAGTTAACTTATGCTAGTGCAATAATTAATTAATTACACTAACACCCCCCATAAGTTCAACTTAGGGAGGAAAATGCAATGATTATGTAGATATGATCGATGATGGGTCCTGACTACGAGGCCATGTTAGGTACCCATTTACATGAAGATGATGTAGAAAATTGCAAAAATGTGAGATAGGATGGGAAGGATGGAGGACTCCCAAATACCCCCCAAGTAAACCATTTGTCACATGGATACAATACATTAGCCCCCCCATAGGGAGGAAATAGAGAGACTATATAGCCCCCCCAAAAGATGTGATCACCTACAAAGATGGTAAGTGTCTGAAGATAGAAAATAATCCAATGTCGACAAACAACTTGTCTCCCTTTCAGAAGAAACAAAACCAAGTACAAGTGTAGTGATGCTTCCCATTCTAGATAGGAATTGAAGGAAGGAAGGATGAAGGTGGATGATGATGTCTCTAAACTTTTCTCATGTGTCTCCTTGCCTGAAGATGAAGATTCCACAATCAATGAAGAGGGTGAGAATTCAGGATGATGCATAAACTAATGCTGAACAATATCCAAAGATAGCGTGATAGATATGATGGAGACTTGATTGCCCCCCCTGAATAAAGTTTCCTAAAAACCACTGAAAGAAGTCTAAAGCAACAAATGTGTCCAAACCACAAGTCTTCCCCTAGGAAGAAACAAATCCAATGGTAGATACTGAAGAAACCTCAAATCCTAAATAGAATGATAGGGAAGAAGTATTGGATATGAAATCTCTGAAGAGAAACCAAGTTCCTTCAAGATAGTCTTAGGATCTCCAATCAAGGTTGAGACAAAGGAATGAAAAGACTCAAGAAAACTCTTCAAAGTGGAATCTAAATAGAGGAGTGATATCCCCTCAAAAATGTCCTCCAAACCTGTAGAATTAGCCAAGTCAATGATACTTGAAACGAAGCCATCCTATGATGTCAAGTCTAGAAAACTGAATGTGTCCTAATGGATGATGATAGTGGAAGCCTCAATCAATGATTTTTTACAAGGAATCACTGAATGTGAAGGGATACCAACTGTCTCTGATGGAGAAGAAGCACCTGAAGGAACCTTGTCAACCTCTTTAGAAGATTCAAGGCAATCAACCTCCTGCACAACAATATCAACATGGGGTACTTGATCTGAAGAATGACATTCTGAATCATGACCATCGAGGAATGGTGGATTATCTAAATCTCCATATATCTCCCAAAGCTTAGCCCAAAGAATATGAGGACAATCACAATGATCAATAGAGCTCAAAACATCATAATCAACTTGCATAGAAATGATCTCCAAGACAGTGTATCTACTGCAACTCCAGGAAAATTCACGAATACCTTCACTTGGATGGGGAACTATACCATACAAATGTGGCAATAAATCAAGTGATTGGAGATGGTGGATGATCCCATCCCGCCATTGTTGATAGTTACCCTTGTACAACATAACTAGAGAAGGAGTGTATGCAAGCCCCATAATGAAATTTCTCAAAAAAATACAAAGACATTGACCTTCAACAACAAATAGAAGCTTCCAAAGATGATGTAAAACTGAAGTGATGCTACCTAGATCAAGAAATCTTTTCCCAAGCTTCAAGATATCCAAGTTATTAAACAAATGCACAAAACTAAAAAAATCAATGCAAGAGTACCTAGAGCTAAAACTGACCAAGGAGTCTAGACTAATGAAAAAAGCTCTGAAAAATCTTCCTGATGCCACTGGAATCACTGAAATCCGATGAATGGTTATGAAGATATGAGCCTCTGAGTCCAGATTAGGGTTTTGTCTTTAGTTGGTTGTAGAATTTTTTTCAAGAAAAATTTCATAGAACTAATGTCACCAATGGAAAGTAGACAAAATTCTCTTTTTGACGATATCTCGTTTGTTGATTTTTGACATTGTGGGTGAAAGTTATGATAAAGTGAAAAAAATGCCTATATTAGGCACTATGCAGGCTAATGGGGTGCAAAAAAATAGCCCCCTTCGAGCTAGCTCCTAGTTGCTAATGTGACTGCTCTGGTTTGTATGGAAAAAAAATAGGGCGCTGCTTGGATCAAGTGAAATCCTTGGTCTATGATGAGACCGTGCTTTGGCAATGGGCTTAGAGTTTGTCGGTGGGAGAGGAGGACCGATCGGACAAACCAAATACCAATAGAATAGATGCCAGTGATGTAGGGTGTTCAGCGGTCATCGGTTGTGAAGGTCAGTGGTGAAGATGGCTACCATGAATAGGCTGGCATGGTTGAACAAAACCAACGGAGGACGGGTTGGCAATGACGGTGGCCGATACAAGAAATCCGCGGGGGTCTATGTCAGAGGTAGGAGACTTGGCTGACAATTGAAAAAGCTGGCGTACCTGATGGAGGATGTGCTGACAGGCCCAAGTGGCCAATGGAGTACACTGCACTGCCAAAAATATTGAATGTGACCACCAAAACTTCTGCAGATTTTGAAATAAAGTGCCGACAATAAAATTTTTAGACCCTTATTTTCAATTTGCCAATATGGCAATTGAAAATAAAATTTATTATTATTTTCTTTTAAATGTTGGGAGTAATAAAATATGTAGAATATAAAATGCCGATGGAAAAATTTTCCAAACCCTTATGTGCCGATAGAGGATAAAATAAAGCAAGCATATTTAAAGAAAAAAATGCTGACCAAATAATTTAAATGGCGGTCGATCTGGAATTTTTGAATTTTTTGGAAAACTATAGAAAAATGCCAAATATTTTTTTTCCAAGAATATATGAAAAAATTGCCTGAAAGGACAATTGAGAGGGAGGATTTTCTTACTGCTTGTGTGGATCTTACTAGTTGATTTTGCAAACCCAAATACCTCTGATGCTCTCAGGTTGATGAATCTGATTTTGATGAATGGGCAGGTGATCCTAGGGTTTCGAGGCCTTCTGAAGACAATGGTGAGCTCATATCTAACTCTATCTACTTCAAAAATCAGCTTGGTCCCTAGGTGGAATCAAGTAGCCTTCAATGGAAACCTTCAAGCCTGCAAGAATCTCGCACACCAACTTTCTTGATCAAGGGTTGACATTTCACTGGACAAGCTCTAATACCATGTTGAGATTATGGATGCACAATCCCTGAAGCTCTGGAATCTTCAATGGAGGACCCTTGCTAGGAAAGATAATCAACCACAAAGAAAGTGTTCGAACTTAGGCATGCACAATGGATATTCTATAGTGATCTACATTATGAAATTGGATGATTACAAATGTACAAATGCCCTGAATACATAGGAAAAAGAGAAAACCTAAGATGCATTAGATGTTTCCATGTGTCATGATCTAACAATATGTGACAACATGTGAACCCTATCTAGGAAATTATTAAATGTTGAGATAAGTTCTAGAAGGACAACTCATATTCTAGAAGGAATCTTATCCCTACAAACATGGAAGGGGACATTACTCCATTATTAAATGATTTATTAAAAATACAACCTAGGACTAAATGATATATGACCTAAGTTAACTTATGCTAGTGTAATAATTAATTAATTACAATAAAAAAAAGCTCAAAAGAAAAGTGTGCTACTAGGTCCCAAGATAGTAAGGGGAAGAAGGTGGTAAGGGAAGATAAAGCTTCCTCATCTAAGGAAATCCTAGAAAACCTTGGGTCTGATTCTATTAAGGAGGAGTTAGAGTCAAAAGATGAGGAAGACTCTATCAATGAGGAAGAAGAAGGGGAATCACGACAAAGGAGGTGCAGAAAGTCGAAGAAGACAATGATAGGGCTATGGAAAAAGAATATGCTACCAATGACACAAAGGTTATGGAGGTCAATAACCCTGGTGAAGAGAACATGTCGAGTTTTGACATTGCTAGAATTCAAAGGGTGGAGGAAAGGATGGAGTTGTTGGAGAAAATGATGCAAGAGGAAGGTAAGGACAACAGATTCTGGGCTCTTGAAAATGTCATTAAGAGCTTATGCAGGGTGGTGGATGCAGTAATGAAAAAAGGTGTGATGGCCACAGTTTTAGGTCAAGGTAAAATTAAGAAGTGGAAAAGGAAAAAGATGACAGATGATGAAGCTGACTTGTTTGGAAAGATGGATCCCAAAGAGAAGTTTTAAGACTTTGTTGAAGACCTGCTAAAGGCTTGGAGTTTGATTGAGGATGATTAATCCTTGGATTTTGTTCCTCTTACTTTTTGTCACTTGCTACTATGGTCTTTTTTGTTAATCTTGGTTATTCTACTATTGATATTGGTTGTTGGTGCTTGGACTATAATATTTCTAGTTATATCTTTGTTAGGAATTTTGGTTTTAGACTAGACACTATTTTTAGGTTTTGTGGTGGGATTTTAAGATGGAATGGATTTACTTTTTCGTTATGACTGATAGGGCTATAATGTTTGATCCAAAGGGCATAGGTTAATTTTTTTGGTTGATGGGTTGGGGAAGTGTTTCTCTGTTTTGTTTCCTCTTTGTGTTGTTTTGATTGGTTTTTTTTCTATAGTCTACTATACCAACCTTTAAGGGTTAGGGCCCTTTCCCTACTTAATCAATCAAAAACATATTCAATTTCTCTAAAAAATATCAAAAATTGCATGCATGTATGTGATTCATATAGAAAAATTAGGTTTTGGTGCATTTCCAAAACATTTTTCACTTCCAAACCTGAACCTCTAAAACACAAGACCCTCAAACACTGTAGATGATTCCTAGTTTTTGAGTTTGTTAAAAATACTTGTCTAGTCTAGGGTGTATTGAGCCCCTTTCTAGTCATTTTGGGCTAAAAATTTCAATGAAAATCTTTGTTAATGATCACTATTCAAATTTGGTTCCTATCTTAAAATTTTGTGTTGCAAACTGTGTAATTTTGTTGAACATTAGTAGTTTGATCCATAAGACCTAGAATAATGTTTTCATTGCAAAAATATTTTGTTGTCATAATTTATATTCTATTGTCAGATCTTGTTAGGAAATTTAATGTATTTTTGTTACAAACATATGAAAATGAGTTTCTCTCTCCTCTTTTGTTATTTTTCATTGATCCCTCTCCCAATGTATCTCCTACTTGTGAGGGTATTTTTGTGCAAGAGGATGAAATCATTGACAATCATGTTTTTTCTTCTTCCAATATCTCTCCTACTTGTCAGAATATCTTGGTGTAAGAGGATCCAATTATTGAGAATCATGAGAATCATGTTTGTTCCTCTCCCTATACCTCTCCTACTTGGGAAGATACTGTGGCACAAGAGGATGCAATAATTTATACATTTTAAAATTATAGTAAGGTGGCTTACATGGATGAATGTTCAAAATAGACATTAGGTCCTCCATTAATAGAATATTTCCAACAAGATTAAATTATACACCCAAATTTGATAATTGAACCTCCTAAAAATCCTTTAATTATTGGACAAGCTAAACCACCTCTTATTATATGACCTCCTCATCCTCATGGTCATATCCTAAACTTTACAAAATAATACACTAGTAATCATGTGCAATGAGATGTGTTGAAGTAACCAAGCTATCATGTAGTTTCTCACATGTATAACACTAGAAATAATAAGCAACCAAAACAAACGACATCCATTCTATTACCTCAAACATATCTCCCACCCCCACTCAGTTTTCCTCAACATAGTTTTAAATAATATGATCTTGTTGAGAAACTTCATAATACTCTATCCAAGATCTCCCTTTGGTATTTGGTTCAAACATCATCGACATACCAAAGGATGCTCCAAGAGGCTTTACAAAAGATTGATATCTCACCTTCCATCAAACCAAATGATATAACAACCTTGTTTGATTGTATGAAAACAAAAAACTTGGATATTAATTTTCCCCAACATGAATTACCCTTGTTTGAGTTCCAAAACAAACATGAGTCTCTAATGATAATGTTTAGAATTACTAAAATGGGGTTTAGATGTACACTTTTGATAATGGATCTAGTCTTAATGTTTGTAGCATGGATCTTCTAGATAAACTTGGTGTGGATAAAAATCTAATAGAACTTAATGATCTTTCCATTTGTGGCTTTTATAATGTTAGTAGGAAACCATTAAGTACAATCACACTACCCATTAAGGTAGGGCCCATAGTTTTTCCTACCCCTATCAATATCATGTCGAGACCACTTTCATATAATCTTCTCCTAGGTAGAATGTGGATTCATGCCATGAAGGGAATCTTGTCTACTCTCCACCATCAGATGAAATATGAATATAATAACAAGATATATGGTAAAAGTAGATGAACAAAGTGATAATTCAGAAATCGAAGCTGAACATAACATTTCCAACTCTCTTAATACTTTGACTTCAAAAGTGGAACCCATAAATGTTGAAAATAATGATGATAGTATTTCACCTATAACAAAAAATTTATACAATAATTGGGGGTCGTTAGATCTTACACCTTGTTTCAATGGGATTCTAAACTCTCACCAAAAAAATCCAAAGAGTTGATGATGCAGGAGCATCTAGCAGTGTAGGGAAATCTTGCATCACCTAAAAAAATTGTTTTTCCTTAATTTATTTAGTTGTTTTGAGTTCCATGGTGGAGCTTAAGGGGCATAAGACAACTAGGAGTCAAAAATAGCAAAAAATGGTCACTTAATATTTTTAGTAAGTTAGCCTAAATGTGCTTGTATGGACCTAAAAATTTACCCCAAGGAGCATAACTGAAAAAACATTTTCGATCGTGAAATAATCATCTCAATACCTTGCATGGTTTGGGAGATATTAAATTTTTCATCCCGGGAATTTCTCCAATCCAGCTTCAAACTCAGTTATGAAGACTTTAGAGGCCCCAAAACAACTTGAAAAGTTGATGAAATGACCTTTGGTGGGTTTGGGTAGGGTAGATCTCTTCAAGAGCTTTCCATTAATATGTAATAATCGAAAATTTGACACCTAGATCAAAAGTGATGGCCCCGCAAAGTTGCCCCCTGTAAAAAATGAATTTCATTAAAATTTCTTCTTCGGCTAGAAATCAAATGGTGGGACTTTTGGTGCCAATACAAAAGGGAAAGTTGAACATTATAGAACATTCTAGGGTGGTTATTGGGGAAAAATAAAAAGGGTTAAGTGGGGGGTTGTAGGTGGCTTCATTAGTGCAGATTGTGGCTCTGAATAATATATTTTGTTTTTAGAGTTGATTTTGTTGTAATGAATCAAGCCCATGAGACTGTAGCATGTAAGTTTTGAATTCGTAATTTCATTTTTTGGAAAATAATTGAAAGTGAGTTATTCTTCTATCTTGCATCTTTGTGTTGGTATCTATTGTGGTGATTTGTGTGGGTTTCAGGTGGTGTGGCCCTCATCAAGTGGTATCAGAGCATGAGTTCCTGAGCCTGTAACAGAGTGTCAAACATGAGGTAGTTGTAGAAGGACTTGTGAGTGTAGGTTGAGTTCAAGATGCCTCCAAGACTTTCCTAGCATGCTAGAGGTAGAGGTCGAGGTGGTGGAGGAAGATATCCACCTAGAGATGAAATTAGAGCCCTTAGAAGGCAATTAGAAACCTTGCATCAAGAGGTTCAAAGAAAAGATGTACAATAAGAAAGACATGACAATGAAGATGAAAAAAAGAGGAAATGGAAGAGGAAGAGTAGAATCCATGGATCCTAGAGAAAGAAGATTGTTGTGAGAAATCTCAAGCATTTGGAAGAGACCTAAAATAGAGGTTTCAACCTTTAGTGGAAGTTTGAACCTTGAAGAATTGATCGATTGGATCAATGACATGGAGGAATTTCTTGAGTTTGAGGAGATTGAAGATCCTCACAAAGTGAGGTTTACAAAGAAAAAATTGAAAGGTCACACTAGTATATGGTGGAAAGAGGTCTAGTTAGAAAGAGGAAGATAAGGGAAATATAAAATTTCAAGATGGAATAGATGGTGTTAAAATTGAAGAAACAATTTATTCCAGTCGATTAGGAATTGGAGCTGCTTAAGAAAATGTAGAGATTGAGGAAAGGAACAAGGATGGTGAAAGAAAACATAGAGGAATTTCACAAGGTCCTGATTCGAACAAGACATTTTGAGGTGAATAAAGAGAAATTTTCTCATTATATTAATGGGTTGAAGCCAATAATACAGGAAGAATTGGCACTAGTAAGAATGACCACCATTGAGGACACTTATCAGTTTTCTCTAAAGGTTGAAGAATGATTGAACAAGAGGTTTGAGAAAAAACAACAAGGTGGGGGCTATGGTGGAAAGACTAGTGGACGGTCTTATGGAGGTTGAAATGAAGATCAAAAGAAGGATGAAGGATCTAGTAGTAGCCAAAACCAGAAAGGAGATAACACCAGTTGTCCTCATGATTAGAATAATGGAGACCAAAGAGAAGAGGAATATTTGGATGAGGACTGGGAAGAAGAGGCTTTCATGGAACCTGTTTCCAATGTGGAGAAGAAGGACATAGAGCCTATGAGTGCCTCAACATCAATGAAGTATAAATAGAAGACTTGAGGGTAATGCATGAGTTGCACATGTAGATGAAGATCCTAAGTATTCAAATTTTGAGGATGTAGAAAGAGGAGAGGTTTTTCTTACTAGAAGAGCCTTGCTAAATGAGGAGGAGGAACCAACTCAAAGGAAGAATTTATTTCACACCAGATATAAGTGTGAAGGTAAAGTTTGCAATGTTATTATTGATGGAGGTAGTACTGATAACCTTGTTTTAGAGGAAATGGTTAGTAAGTTGCAATTAGAGAGAAGAAGGCATCTAAACCCATACTAGATTGCTTGGTTGTAGGAGGACCATAAGGCCTTGGTAAATGAACAATGTCTAGTAAAGTTCAAGATTGGAAATTACCATGATGAGTTATTGTGTGATATTATTCATATGGATGTTTGTCATATGTTTTCAGGTAGACCATGGCAGTTTGATTGGCAAGCAATACATGATTGACATGCCAACACCTAATCTTTGAAAAAGGATGGGGTTCGTCATAAGTTGAAGCCCTTGAAAGAGGTAGAGGAAATGGTATGTAGTAATGCAAGATTTTTTTTGGTTGATGGAAGAAAGTTCCTAGAAGGTATGAGGCATAAGCATGTGTTTTGCATTGATCTTGAGAATTGATAAAGAAGATACTACTAAGGTACCTATAGAGGTTTCAAATTTGTTGAATGAGTTTCAAGTTATTATTTTTTATAACTTACCTGAAGGTTTGCCTCCAGTAAGAAAAATTAGTCATCAGATGGACTTGATTCCTAGAGACAATTTTTTGAATAAGGTAGCTCATCATATGACTCCAATAGAGAGTGAAGAGTTGAACAAACAAGTGCAAGATTTATTGTGGAAGGGATTGATTAGAGAGAATTTGATTCCATGTGTAGTACCTACAATACTAGCACCAAAGAAGGATAGGGAATGATAGATGTGTACAGATTCTAGAGCCATCAACAAGATCATCATCAAGTATAGATTTCCCTTGTCGAGAATGGATGACATTACAGATTGTTTGAGTGGAGCTGAGTACTTCACGAAGATAGATTTGAAGAGTGGATATCATCAGATCTAGATTAGTGAAGGAGATGAATGGAAGACAACCTTTAAAACCAAGGATGACTTGTACAAGTGGTTAGTCATGCCTTTTGGGCTAACCAATTCATTGAGCACATTTATGCGGCTTATGAATGAGGTATTGAAAGAAATTTTAGGAAAAAGTGTTATTATTTATTTGGATGATATTTTTATTTTTAGTAAGACATTGGAGGAGCATTTGATACATATCCAAAGAGTTTTTGAGAAGCTAAGGGAGGAGAAGTTGTTGATTAATTTGAAGAAATGTTGTTTTGTGAAAAGATTTGGTGTATCTAGGATTTTTTGTCTCAGCAGAGGGTCTTAAAATGGATCTAGAGAAGGTGAGAGCTATCATTGAATGGCCTACCCCAAGGAATGTTATAGAGGTAAGATCATTTCATGGTCTAGCAAGTTTTTATAGAAATTTTATTAATAATTTTAGTTGTATTTGTGCACCTCTAACTGAAGCGATGAGAGGGGATAGAAAAGATTTTAAGTGGACTATAGGAGCAACCAAAAGTTTTGATATGTTGAAGAAGAAAGTTATAGAGAAACCTATTTTGGCACTTCCAGATTTCAATAAGGTCTTTCAGGTAGATTGTGATGCTAGTGGCATTGCCATACGAGATTTTTTGAGTCAGCAAGGTAAGCATGTTGCCTATTTTAGTGAGAAGTTAAATGATGCTATGAAGAAATATTTTGTCTATGATGAAAAATTTTATGCTATAGTTCAGGGTTTGAAGAAATGGAGACACTATTTTTTTCCAAAAGGATTTATTTTATTTACTGGTCACTAGGCTTTGCAATATCTCAATAGTCAAGGAAAGTTAAATCAAAGGCAATTAAAATGGGTTAAGTTTTTGCAGAGTTATACTTTTTTTTTGAAGCATAGGAGTGGAAGGTCAAACAGAGTTGCAGATTCCTTAAGTAGAAGGAAAAATTTATTGATAGAGATGAATATAGAGGTTGTTGGGTTCAATGAAATCAAAAGTTTGTATCCTAAATATCCAAACTTTGCATAAGACTCGAAGGCTTGTTTGGAACCTGTTACTTTGGATAGGACAAGATGGGATGTTGTTTAGAGGAAGCCAATTGTGCATTCCAAGGAGTTCTATGAGAGAGGATCTAATCAAGGAAAAGCATAGTGGAGGATTGGCTAGACATTTTAGTCGAGAGAAGACCATTGCTCTTGTCAGTGAGAATTATTATTGGCCACAGTTACAACAAGATGTGAAGAATTTTGTACAAAGTTGTAGAGTATGTCAGATGGTGAAAGGAACAAGTCAAAATATTGGATTGTATTAGCCATTACCTATACCTGAGAGGCCATGGGAGGATATTAGCATGGATTTTGTTCTTGGCTTGCCAAGGACACATAGAGGGCATGATTCCATATTTTTGGTGGTGGATATATTTTCAAATATGGCACATTTCATTCTGTGTCATAAGACCACTGATGTTTTTCATGTTGCATAATTGTTTTTCAGAGAGGTGGTGAGGCTACATGGTCTACCAAAGAGTATAGTTTAAGATAGAGATACCAAATTTGTTGGCTATTTCTATAGGACATTATGGAAGAAGTTGAAGAAATATTTGAAGTTCAGTTTTGCACACCATCCACAGACTAATGCACAAATGGAGGTGGTGAATAGGAGTTTGGGTAACCTACTAAGATTCTAAGTAGTAGATAAGACCAAGGGATGGGATTTTGATTATACCACAAGCAAAATTCGCTTACAACAATTTTTTCAACAAGAGCACTAGTAAATCACCATTCTAGATTATGTATGGGAGTAGTCCAAGAAATCCTTTTGAATTGAGAAAGATGGATAATGGGGAGAAGAGTAGTGTTAAGGTTGAAAATTTTGTTGAGCACTTGAAGAATTTGCATGAAGTGAAGAAACGTATCAATAAGATGAACTCACAATATAAGGCCAAGATAGATCAAAAAAGGAGGCATAAGGAGTTCTAGGTAGGAGATTGAAGTCATGGTTCATTTGTGAAAGGAGATGTTTCCAATTGGTACTGTAGACACTCAAATTTGTCCTCACAATCGTAACGATATTCGTCTATTGATTAAATAGATATTATTATTTACTTAATCAATTTATTCAATACTTTCTTCTATTCATGCATTTCATCAAATCATTGAACCATATCATACTCATTCAATATTTGTTGCATTAACGTTCATGTCCATTTGCACTATCATTCATACCCGTTTGCATAATAAATCATAATCATTCATAATCCATTTGCATAATAAGTCATAAACATCATTTCCATATTAAATCAATTATCATTATCATCCATAATTGTTTCATATTCATCTCCATTAATAAATCAATTATCATAGTCATTGATTATTATTTCATAATTAAAAAATTATCATAACTTGCATATTAATCATATCATTTGCATAAATCGTTCATGAAATATTGTATTTTAGTAAAGCATCTTTAATCATTTTATTCATGTTTAATCATTTAGGTACATTTTAATCTAATAACCCTTTATCACTTTCATTCTCATCCATAACATTTAACCCAACAATGTGGGATAATGGCATTTCCTTCTCTCACATCTTTTATCCCACATTTCATCTTCAACCCCTCTCCATCCTCAAGGAACTCCTATTTAAAATGGGATTTCCCTCTCATTTTAGCTCTCACAAATTTTGCTCACAAATTTACATACTCATATCATCTTTGCATCTTGATTGCATTTCTCATTCACCATAGCCTCTTTATTGCATTTTGTGCTCATAAAATCTGAGAGCAAATGCATAAACAAAGATCTTGGTGATAGGGAGACAATGGAGATTGATTTCTTTTAAAAGCATTATTTTGTTTTTGTAGTTTAGATTTGCATTTCTGGTTTTTCTTTTAATTAGAATGGCTCTATTGATGTGGGTTGAAATGGTGGTTCTTACTCCATAGAACCATGCATTTTTATGGCTCTACAATTGGTGAACCTGACATGTTTAAAAGCTTTGTTTGAATAAAATCTCATCCATATTCATGCTTTAAATGTTTTAAAGGATATTACTATTTTAAAAGCTTTCATTTTGGCACAGACAGGGAGGATGCTGCTAAAGTAAGCTTTACACCTGCCAATAGCATTTTTTTGAAAGTTTCTTAAGTTTTTTTCAACAGAGCCATTTTGTGCATATTTCGCACAGCATTGCATGCCCTTCCACACATTTTTCAATATCACATGCTTTGAAATTTGTTTATCATGTGCTTGGAAATTTTTGAATAGAATTAGTTTGGCTCATTTTCCGTGCCCTGCAAACTTTTATCACCAATAGAAGAGTTTTTTTTTCCAAATAGCATTTGCTTGCAAGTTTCTTATGCCTTTGGCTTTATACCTGCAAGTGGCATTTGCTTGAAAGTTGCTAAAATATTTTTCAAAAAAAAAGAAAAGAAAAGAAAACCATCTTGTGCACATTGGCAAACAATTAACATACCTTGTCTATGCCTCTGTCAAACAACTTGCTTTCCTTGTCCATGCTTTCGTATTTTTGCTTGCATCTCTCAGATTTTTGATTAGCTGTGTTTTGGAAAACAATTTGCATCTTTTATGTGCTCATTTTGCATTTTGTTCAGGTCTTGCAATCATTACAATTCATGGGGCAGTGGCTATTTTGAGATATTCTGTTAGGTTGCAATCTTCTGTGTCTGGAGGATGTTTACTGTCAACATGCAATTCTATTTTCTTCTTATCTGACTTTGATTCTCCTTTGATTTTAATTTAACAGTCATTTTTATTTTTAGTTTTTTTTTAGTTTAGTATTAATATAGTTTAAGTTTTTAATTTGATTTGGTTAGTTTTAGTTTGAGTTTAGTTTTATTTTAATTTAGCTTAGTTCAATTTAGTTTTAGTTTAATTTAAGTTAGTTTTTAGTTTAGTTTCTAATCTCTTATTTAGTTAGATTATTTTTTTTTTTAATTTAGTTTAGATTTTAGTTACTAATTTAATTTAGATTAGATTTTTCTTTTTACAATTTTTTTTTTCTTTCTTAATGTAGCTTTTAAATTTAATTTTAGATTTAAATTAGATTTTAAATTTAATTTTTATTTTTTTAGCTTTTTAATTTAGCGTAGATTTTTAAATCATGAAAAATCATTAATTTAGATTTTAATTGGATTCTTAGTTTACTTTTTAGATTTTAGATTTTGGTTTTCTAAATTAGATTCTTAATTTAGAGTTACTTTAGAATTTAGATTAGAGATTTAGATTTAATTTAGTTTTTAATTCTTAGATTAGTTTTTAACTTTATATTAGTTCTAATCTAGAGTAATTTTTAATATTGGCTTTTAGTTTTAGATTAATTTTAATTTAGAATAGCTTTTAATTCTGATTAATTAGAATAACTTTTTTTTTAAGTTTTGAATTTATACTAACTTTTAAATTAGATTAATTTTTAATTAGTGTCTAACTTAGATAAGTTTTAAATTTGGATTAACTTTAAATCTAGATTAGTTTTTAATATCTAACTTTAAATTTTGAATTTAGATTAACTTTTAATTTTAAATTAGCTTTTTATCTTAGATTAACTTTTTTTCCTAGATTAATTTTCTTTAAATTTATGTTATTTTTTATTTTGGTTAAGTTTTGGTTTTGTGACTAATTTTGTTAATTTGGTTTCTTTTGCTAGGTTCGTTTGTCAAAGAATCGAAAATAAAAACATACGCTTGTCAAAGAAAGGAAGCATGAAACTACTAATGAGATTTTGGTGCAGGACGTTCATCGAAGACATGATTTTGAAACCAATTGTCTTTTAGATTATAAAACACTTCAATTGGTGCATTAAAAATGAACAATTGTCTTCTTCCACATAGGCTTAACTAGGGGGTCAATGAACATTGTTTGTTGTGCTTGAGATGGTAGGGAGTATGCTCTCACCTTGTGCAAACCTTGGTGATCAGAAACCAGACCCATCTATTTTTATGTGTCACCCCGATTCAATAATTGAAGTATCCTCTCCCCTTGCACACTTGTGTGATCCTAGGTGAAAGAGAAATGGTTATTGACTTTGGAACTTGGGCCTGTTCTGGTGCGAAAAAGTACTCACCCCAGGATGACTTAGACCGGTAGCACCCTGAACCCGAGGGACTTCCAGCCAGTATATACAAGTGGATTCTTGGGGAAAGCCCAAGAATCATGAGTATGGTTCCGATGATATGGATCCGAAAGGGGACTCTCGCCACATGGATCATGCCCTACGAACATAATGCCCTTACTAAACACCTATTGTTTTAGAAGCCAACCATTTTTCAGCCATTGCTTGGTATAGTGCAGGGTATAGTATCATGCCCGAAGACACTCACTACTGATCCCCTTGAGTAGAGATAGAAATTCTTGGGAAGTGGCTACCCAAGAATCTGAAGTTGGTGTGCTCGAATGATGTTAATGAGTCGTGGAGGGGAGCCAGTGCCACCAAAATTCTAAGCTATCCGCTCTCGAGAAGGAAAGGTGTTTAGCACCAATCCGGGGTATATCGGTGGGCTATATCAAGTATACAAACCCTTGGCCTATTGGCCTATTAGGATTGTGCTTGTCTCATGTGCGTTTGCATACACCAAAACATTGTGCTTGTCAAGTATTTTCTAGATTTTCAAACAATATTCACCACATTCAAAAATTTGAACACAAACAATCAACCTCAAACAAACATCACACCGAGAAACTTGCAACATCTCAAACTTTGCAAACCTCAAAAGGTTCAACAACATAAACATCTCACGTGAACCTATCACTTAGATTTCTTGGGGTCATCATCCTTTATTTTTGATCTTTCAATCCTTGCATTCCACCTAGTCCTTGCATATTCATGGTCCCTACATATTCATATCCCTTTCATCCTAGTTCTTGCATGTTCCTAGTCTTGCATACATAGGTCACATTGCATAGTCCTTGCATACATATATCATTCCACCTAGTTCTTTCATGTTCAACCCCTTTTGCATATCAAGACCATCTCACCTAACCTTTGCATGTTCTAAGAATTTAGCCCTTTGCATATTCATCGTTGATCAAATAAAACCTTTAGCTTGCAAAAAATAGGGTATCTTGGAACCAATACAACCTCCTCGTATGCAAAAATTCCCTGGTTTAGGATATGATGTGCAGAAAGATAAGACCTTGAGTACTGCGTGTGCTTCAAGTAAGGAAGTAGAGTCCTATAATGCTACACAGAAAAATGAGGAAAGTTTCATCGAAGACTTCATTGACATTTATGACTATGATAGTGTCCCTACCCTTGAACCCGATCATAATATTTGTACCCTTGAATCCATTCAAAATCTTGACTCGAATCATGATTCTTTACCCTTGGTTTTCCCCGAACTCATTGATTTTGATCAAAAGGGACCACCATAATTGGATGTATTTGAAAATGATGAAGCAATCATAAATTTTCTAGGAGCATGAGAAGACACACCCCTTGAGGATCATAAAGCAGGATTCATCATAGAACTCAACAATGCGGCTTATTTTGGGGGGAGTGCCAAGCCTTTTAGTCACAAAATTATTGAAAATATAAATAGGTCTTCTAGTGAAAACTGCTCTACAACACTATTAGACCCAAAAAAAGTAAAAATAAAGGATGTATCCAAGGGTGAAAACCTCTCTGAGGCACCCAAGGATGGAAGGCTTGACACACTTCCCTTAGCAATATATCATGAAAAATCATCTATGTTGGTGGAGAAGACAGTACCAACAAATCTAGGCATAGAAGAAAAACCAAAGATAATTCATTTAGCATAATCATTAACACCTGAAGAGAGAATAGCGCATATGCAATTTTACAAGGAAAGACAAGTTAACTTTGCATGGTCCTATGTAGATATACCAGGACTTGATCCAGATCTAGTAATGCATCACTTGTCTTTGCCACCGGGGGAAAAACCTGTTAAACAAAAGTTGAGAAAAATGTACCCACACATTACTCTCTTGGTAAAAGCTGAATTACAAAAGTTACTAGATGTGGGATTTATCAGACCTATTGACTATGCTGATTGGATTTCAAATTTAGTACCAGTTTCAAAGCTTGATGAGGGCATTCGAGTTTGCACATATTTTAGAGATTTAAACAAAGCTTGTCCTAAGGATGGATTCCCACTTCCAAACATTGACATGATAGTGGATTTGACAGTAGGGCACGAAATGTTATCCCTCATGGATGGTTTCTCAAGCTACAATCAAATTAAAATTTCTCCTGAAGATCAAATTAAGACAACATTCACTTGTCCTTGGGGAACCTTCTGTTGGAATGTCATGCCCTTTGGGGTTAAGAATGCCAAAGCTACCTACCAATGTGCAATGACCACTATCTTCCATGAAATGATACATAAATATTTGGATGACTATGTAGATGATTTGTTGGGAAAATCCTACACTAGAACAAGACATTTAGAGATCATGGATAAAATTTTCATAAGATTAGAACAATACAAGGTCCAATTGAATCCAAAGAAATGTGCCTTTGGGGTAACCTTTGGAAAACTCCTTGGATACATTGTATCATCTAAAGGAATTGAAGTTGATCCTGCAAAAATAAAGGCTATACTTGAAATGCCTCCGCCTAAGAATATCAAATAGTTGAGATCATTACAAGGAAAACTTCAGTCTATCCGTCATTTTATAGCACAACTTACAGATAATGTCAACCCTTTCAGCATCTGTTACACAAGAATGTTTCATTTAGATGGGATGACAAGTGTGAACAAGCTTTTCAGAAAATCAAAGAATATCTAATGACACCACCAGTATTAGTACCTCCTATAGATGACAAGCCTTTACTTCTATATATATCCACAACCACCATAGCATTGGGGGAACTTTTGACACAACATGACTCTGAAGGAAAGGAATGCACAATCTATTACATCAGTCATACTCTAGTGGGATATGAACTCAATTATAGTCCTATTGAAAGAGCATGCCTTGATATAGTTTTTACATCCTAGAAGCTAAGACATTACATGCTTATACACCATACAAAGCTCATTGCAAAAATTGATCCTCTTAAGTACCTCTTGAACAAAGCAACACTCACAGGATGATTAGCTAAATGGGTGATGATTCTTAGTGAGTTTGATATTGAGTACATAAAACAAAAAGCAATCAAAGGACAAGCTATCACAAATCAACTCGCCGATGCTCCTATGACAGGTGATCATCCTCTTATTACATAGTTTCCTGATGAATCAATCTTCAATATGGAATCTACACATCTATGGACTTTATATTTTGATGGCTCCTTCACACAAGGTGGCTCTGATGCTGGAATTCTCTTTGTCACTCCACAAGGGGATTGTATACCTAAATCTTACAAGATACAGTTTCCATGTACCAACAATATTGCAGAATATGAGGCATTACTTTCTGGACTCTGTATAATTGTACAATGGAAGATACTTGAGTTATGTGTTCTTGGTGACTCTCAGCTAGTGATCAAACAAGTTAATGATGACTATAAAACAAAAGATGAAAAATTAATGCCTTACAAGAGAATGGTGGATGACTTCAAGGCCTATTTCACATCAATCTCTTTTGAGTAGATTCCCCGAGATAACAACAAAGTTGTTGATGCAATGGAAACAATTGGTTCACTTATAGAAATGCCAAGTAATGCCGCTTACTATGAGTTCCTGGTAGAACTTCTTTTGGAACCTGCTTACAATATACCACAATTTGAAATGATTTGTCTCATTGTTGGTCCTAATTCCCAATGGTATGGGGATATTTATACCTATCTTCAAGACAACACCTTGCCATCAAACCTATCCAATAAATCTCGTAAAACCTTTATCCTTCAAACTTCCCGCTATGTGATCTTAGCCGATACCCTTTACCACCAAGGTCTCAATGGTACTTTACTTAGATGTCTTAAGCACGATGAGGTCAAAACTGCTTTACAAGAAGTACATGAAGGTATATGTGGGGCACATTCTAGCGGTCCTACCTTATCCAAGAAACTCTTGCGTATGGGTTATTATTGGCCTACAGTGGAAAAGGATGCCTATCTATTTTTAAAAAACTGCAAGTAGTGTCAAAAACATGTAGACTTGATACATGCTCCTACACAAGAATTACAGTCTCTTGCTACACCATGTCCCTTTTATCAGTGGGGACTCGATCTCATGGGCGAGATCCATCCACCTTCATCCAATAGTCATAAGTTCATTCTCGTTGCCACTGACTATTTCACGAAATGGATTGAAGTTGTTCTTCTCACTCATATCACTGGAAAACAAATAACCACCTTCCTACTAAACTACATCATTTGTCGTTATGGCATTCCTCTATCCATCATCACAGATAATGGTCATCTGTTCAAAAGTTAGGATGTCTATGAACTTTGTGAGAAATTCCATATACAACATCATTTTTCCACACCTTACTATCCTCAAGGTAATGGCCAAGTTGAGGCTTCTAATAAAACCATTCTCAAAATTCTTAAAAAGATAGTCAATGAAGCTGGTCGAGATTGGCATATTCAATTGAATCATGCATTGTGGGCTTATCGCACAAGTGTCTGCATTCCCACAGGTGCTACCCCATATGCCCTTGTCTATGGCTCTAAAGCCATCTTTCCCATCGAGGTTGAGTTTCCCTTTTTGCGCGTCTCTTTGCACAATCAAATCAATGATGAAGAATACTAAGTTTCCTATTTGCAAGAGTTGGAACTATTGGATGAACGAAGACAAATTGCTTTCAATCATCTTAGAGCATACCAACAACGGATGTGTTGAAGTTATAATAAAAAAGTGAAACCATGTACATTTGAGGTTGGGGATCTTGTTCTTTGTGAAAATCCTCGCTCTCAACAAGATAGAGAAAAGAAGGGTAAATTTGAGCCTAATTGGTTGGGTCCATACGTTATCACTACTGTGTATGGATCTGGGGCATACCAGTTATCTACTCCGGAAGGTGAATTGCTTAGTGATCCCATCAACAGTATGCACATTCACAAGTTTTATACCTAAATTCTTTAGAGGGAAATCTTTTCAAAGTCTTGAAAAAATACAAAAAAAAGGAAAAAAAGTCCTAAAAAATACAAAAAAAGGGAAAAAAGTCCTTAAAAAATACAAAAAAAAAGAAAAAAAGTCCTAAAAAAATACAAAAAAAAGGGAAAAAAGTCCTAAAAAAGAAAGAAAGAAAGAAAGAGAGAAGATAAATCCATTCGTTCAAATGATGAAAACCACTTCGGTGGCACCTTGAGCAAGTACCATGGTGAAAATCGAGAAATCAGCGCCATGTGTAGAGGCTTTGCTCCTCTTTCCTTTGGAGCTCTACTTGATCTTTTCATTCCCTTTTAATTCATCCTCCACTTCATAATGACCTTTTACTCACCATGGCTTGTGAATTGTTCGACATTCCCCTCATTTGCTCACTTTGCCATGCATACTAGGTTGGTCCTATCCCTCACTAGGGCATCTCCTTAACCTTAGCTATGGGTTAAGATACTGAGCATCTTGCGGTCAGAGAAACTACCCTCTTTGTCTATCTACTTGTCTATTTTTTGTCATAAAATGTCCTGAAAAAAATAAAAAAAAATCATAAAATGTCTTGAAAATATTCAAAAAAATCATAAAATGTCTTTAAAAAATTAAAAAAAAATCATAAAATGTCCCTGAAAAAATTCAAAAAATCATAAAATGTCTTGAAAATTCAAAAAAATCATAAAATGTCCTGAAAAATTCAATTAAATCATAAAATGTCCTGAAAAATTCAAAATCATAAAATGTTTTAAAAATCCAAAAAATCAAAAAATCTGAAAAATTCAAAAAAATCATAAATGTCCAAAAAATCCAAAAAATCATAAAATGTCCAAATAATCCAAAAAGAAAACCATAAAAAGACTTGAAATAATCCAAAAAAATCATAAAAATGTCCTAAAGAAATCCAAAAAAAAAAAAATCAAAAAATCCCAAAAAAACAGTGACACTTTCAGATCACCATACAACTTTGAACTTCAACAAAATCAAAGTGCGCAAGTGTTGACAACCAAGCAAACATTGTAACATATATATCAACCTATCTTACAAATCCAACCAAACACATAAACTATAACGAGAATCAGTTTTACATCAAAGCAGGACTCATGTTTGTTTGTTGATCTTTGCTTATTTTATGATTTTATCTTTGGTGACATGTCTTTTAGCTTCTTCAAGATGTCTTTGACTAGAGAGGCAAGGATGGGGCATGCTCATTTGTTTGTTGTTTGTGGATTGTTTCTTATTCACAGGATGACTCGTCTTAGGGCATGGTTGTCTAAAACCATCTAGGACCTATGAGTATAATGTGGATGTGAGCATTCCTTGTCTGATAGTGTCTTCCATGCAATAAGTATTCGGATCATCTAAGGTTCTTATACCTAGATGCTTATACTTCATTACTAAATAAAAATGCAAACAGTATTTAGGTCATCTAGATGTTCATGTTATCTAGACGCTTATACTATTTTGCGACATAATAAGCTCAATGATGATAAAAGCACTTAAAAGGCACAAGAGGCTTCATCACCTTCATTCTCTTCCATCTTGCATTTCATTTTCTTCATCTTTCTTGTCACAAAGAAATCAAACAATTGCTTAACTCACTGATATATGTCTCTTGAATCAAATCTCAAATCAATCAACTTGATTCTTGAAATTTCATGTCCCCTTAACCCATCAGTCAATCCATCATTGCAACACCTTGTCTTGTGTAAGCATAATTCTCAATCAACTTAATTAGCTCAATCAGCTTCATCAGCTCATCAACCTGGCTATACTGATTATTTCCATCAATTATTCAGTTATGGCCATCAACTGTGCATTTTCATCAAAATGTACATCACTGCTTTATCACTTGTGCAATATCAGGTATCTAATCACTTTCTAGACATCTATCAAGAGATTAATCTTCTTACAATCTATTCGATCAATCTCTCGAGGGGGCATATCATTCATATCATAATCCTTACCAATATATCTTTGGGGCATGTATCAGTTGATCAATCTTTTTCTTTGAAACAATGCGACAAGCTGCATTGTCTCAAAGAGGGGAAAAATGTAAACACTCAAATTTGTCCTCACAATCATAACGATATTCGTTCATTGATTAAATATATATTATTATTTACTTAATCAATTTATTCAATACTTTCTTCTATTCATGCATTTCATAAAATCATTGAACCATCTCATGCTCATTCAATATCTGTTGCATTAACGTTCATGTCCATTTGCACTATCATTCATACCCGTTTGCATAATAAATCATAATCATTCATAATCCATTTGCATAATAAGTCATAAACATCATTTCCATATTAAATCAATTATCATTATCATCCATAATTGTTTCATATTCATCTCCATTAATAAATCAATTATCATAGTCATTGATTATTATTTCATAATAAAAAAATTATCATAACTTGCATATTAATCATATCATTTGCATAAATCGTTCATGAAATATTGTATTTTAGTAAAGCATCTTTAATCATTTTATTCATGTTTAATCATTTAGGTACATTTTAATCTAATAACCCTTTATCACTTTCATTCTCATCCATAACATTTAACCCAACAATGTGGGATAATGGAATTTCCTTCTCTCACATCTTTTATCCCACATTTCATCTTCAACCCCTCTCCATCTTTAGGGAACTCCTATTTAAAATGGGATTTCCCTCTCATTTTGGCTCTCACAAAATTTGCTCACAAATTTACATACTCATATCATCTTTGCATCTTGATTGCATTTCTCATTCACCATACCCTCTTTATTGCACTTTGTGCTCATAAAATCTGAGAGCAAATGCATAAACAAAGATCTTGGTGATAGGGAGACAATGGAGATTGATTTCTTTTAAAAGCATTATTTTGTTTCTGTAGTTTAGATTTGCATTTCTAGTTTTGCTTTTAATTAGAATGGCTCTATTGATGTGGGTTGAAATGGTGGTTCTTACTCCATAGAACCATACATTTTTATGGCTCTACAGGTACATACAACAAGTTAAATATGAAGAAGTTTGGACCATGCAAGATCTTGAAGAAGCATGATTCAAGAAATGCATATGAGGTAGAGTTGCCTAATGAAATTCATTATCACCTATTTTTAAAATTTTAGATTTAATAGAATATCATGAAGGGGGGATTAATGAAGAAAAAATAGAAGCACAGTGGAATATTCCAACACCTACTTCAAAAAAGGAGGAGATAGAAGAAATCTAGGATAGTTGTGTGGGTAGAAGCACAAGAAATAGGCAATATACAGAGTACTTGGTGAAGTGGAGAGGAAGGATTGTTGAAGATTCATTGTGGTTGTCTAAGGATGAGGTTAACCATCTTGGTTTTCCTCTATCTTTTGAGAAGTGACGGTGTTACTTTTCAAATTATCCTGCATGTCTAATGCAGGAACATCCAACGGTGTAGGAAAATCTTGCATCACCCAAAAGAATTGTTTTTCCTTAATTTCTTTAGTTGTTTTGAGTTCCATGATGGCACTTAAGGGGCATAAGATAGTCAAGAGTCAAAAATAGGGGAAAATGGTCACTTGCTATTTTTAGTATGTTGGCCTAAACGAGCTCGTATGGAATTGAAAATTTACCCCAAGGAGCAAAAAAAAAACATTTATTTTCATGAAAGAATCATCTCAATACTCTGCATGGTTTGGGAGCTATTAAAGTTTCTATCTTGAGAAATTTCTCCAATGTAGCTTCAAATTTAGATATGAAGACTTTAGAGGCACCAAAACAACTCAAAAAGTTGATGAACCAACCTTTTGTGAGCTTGGGGGTTGTAGATCTCTTTGAGAGCTTTCCAACGATATGCAATAATAGCAAATTAGACACCCAAATCAAAAGTTATGGCCCTATGAAGTTGCCCCTCTAAAAAGTGAATTTCATTAAAATTTCTTACTAGGCTAGAAATCAAATGGTGGGACTTTTGGCACCAAAACAAAAGGGAAATATGAACATTCTAGAACATTCTAGGGCAGTTATTGGGGTAAAATAAAAAGGGTTAAGTGGGGGGTTGTAGGTGGCTCCATTAGTACAGATTATGGCTCCAAATAATATATTTTGTTTTCAGAGTTGATTTTGTTGTAATGAATCAAGCCCATGAGACTTTAGCATATAAGTTTTGAATCTATAATTTCATTTTCTGGAAAATAATTGAAAGTGAGTTATTCTTCTATCTCACATCTTTTGTGTTTGTATCTATTATGGTGATTTGTGTGGGTTTCGGGTGGTGTGTCCCTCATCAATTGAATACACATAATGATCATGATATTGCTTCATCTTCAAACACATGTTTTGGTGATGATTAGGATTGATTAGATTTTACATCCCCCTTTATTGGAGAGTACAAAATCTCACAATATAAACCTAAGGATTCTTGTGTTTCATTCACTCAATCTAATTCTACAAATCCAAAAACATTACACCTCAATGGTGATGTGGACTCTTTAGCTTTTTTCCCTTGAATGTTAGTGATTCCTAACTTTGAAAAACATAAAAGGGATTTGCATTCTCTTAAAAGAATCAATTCTTCTCATGAGCATTTAGCTATTATTTCTCCATCTAATTTGGAAGAATGTTATGGTCTTTGATATTAAAGTCTTTCTAAAAATAGATAAATGAAAACATGTAACGAGTTAAAGATCATGTGAAGTTTATGTTGTATCTACCATAAAGGGGTTTAGGTTTCCAACCTTCTTTGTCTTGATCTCATCTATCATTATCTACTATATTTAAAACATTGTGTGGTAAGCAAGCAAGATTTTCTTCACAAGATAAAACTTTTCTCCTACACCTTTATCAAAGCAAGAGCATATTTTTTTGAGGCTTCTCAAATCCCATTTGATTACTCTTCCTCCTCCAACATGTAAGAAATTTTATAACAATAACTTATTTTGTGCATATCATCAAGTGCATGGTCATTCCACAAATGAATACTATGCCTTGAGTAATAAAATAAAACTTAATGATTGTGGTGGTCTTCCATGTGTTGATGCACCTAATCACTCTAAATAATGATGATCTCTTTTATGGTGTTTCTCTTCACTATTTGGCATTTTTAGCTTCACATGTTTTCTCATTGCCATTCATGGGGGTACAATAGTAAGTGTAAGCATATGTTGTCTATGGTTGCAAACATGATAGTATTTGGTATGGTTTCATTTTCCTTTATTCTTGGGGGGCAAGGATAACTAGTTTTTGGGAGGTTTGTATTTTTTGCAAGGATCCCCTCTTCCCCTTCATTTCCTTAAAATTCCAACATAGCAAGTATGTTGACATTGTAAGGTAGGGTATATTACCCCTAGCCAGTTCATTGATGTCTTGTGATATTTCACTTATTGACATACCCCTTTGGTTGTGGTGTTATTTATAACACCCCCTAAGGCATGGTTATCAATCCATCCCTTATGGCATTGAGAATTTATCCATCCTCCATGGTGTTAAACTTTTATGTGCTCCCTGAAGCATGATTTAAAAAGTAGTTAATGAATTTTGCATAATGGAGCTTGTTGATTCATGAATTTGAGCAATTTTACATGACCACCTAACATAACACAACTTAATTTCTAGTTGATCCATGTGTTTAATGAGTGATTTAACATACTTATGAGAGCACTTTGTTTAAACAACACATTCGATGGATAATGTTTGGTATTTGAGGAAAATTTAAGATTGAGGTCTCTTTACCTTACTGACTTGAATCCCTTTTAGTAATAACATGTGTGTTTGTGTTTTGATTATGTCTTACTGTTTACATTGTGTTTGCATCATGTTTACATTTCATTCATATTATTTTTCTCTTTATATTATTTTTATGTTGTGTCTTCATTGTGTATGCTTCATTTTTTTCATCATGTATTATATCTCATACATGTGTGTTCCTTTGTGCTCATGTTTTCTTGCCATATGACCTTGAATATTGGGGGCTAGAACATCTCCATTTTGATTCAACACCATCCTATCTCCTCAGTATTTGGATAATTGAAACCCTCTTGACATATTCTTATTTTAGTGTGAGTCTGAGAATAAGTTCATACTCTCACTAAAGTAGGGGCTAAATGTAGCATAAAAAATTGTCACCCTTGACAATTCACACTAGGTTTTGCTTCCCCTACGTGCTTGGACCTAATTATGCATTAATTACATATTTTATAAATAATCAAAAAATCAAACATGGGAAATCAAATTATGCATTTAATATTTCCTCCTTGATACTTCTAGACCTAGAAAAAGGTGTATCTAGTCTAGGGTGCATTGCACCCTAGTCCACCTAATGTGACCCCAAATTTGAATATGTTGATTTAAATAGTTTATTATTTGAATTTCTAATTTTAATTGTTATCTATAGACATTTTATTTTTGGGAAATTAGAAGAATTACATATAAATACATAGTATTTTCATTATTTGAAATCCTAAGGAGAGCTAGCATTTCAATTGAGAAAATAAAGTATCATAAAATCAGTCAAGGGTAGTCAAGAGAAGAATTATCAAGCATTCTAGTAGCATTATTACAAAAATTTCATCAATCAAGTTCAATCTTGAAATACATCAAGATGAAGAAAGCAATTATTTTCAATGAGCTATTATGATCAATCATGTAAAATCATGAATATGTGTTGATTTATCCTCTACATGTTGGTTGCAACAATCTATTATGTATGTGAGTAAACCTTTTGCAAGGCTATCAAGAAATAAAGGAATTAATCCATCAACATAAATCAACTTGTGTATGACATCTCTTCTTCAAGGGTTTTCACATCAAGGTAACATTATCATTTTGATGTAGGAGCATCCAGGCGGACTAGAAATTAGTATCAACCAAAAACAAGCTTCTGGTTTGGATTTCCATTTTGGTGTGTTTTGAGATTAATTTTGCATCTTTTAGCATTGGAAAATTTCTCATATGATTTAATTTTCAAATTTTGAGTTTTTGCTCTGTCGTGGTTTTAAGGCTTCCATAGGCAATTTGATCAAAATAATTGTTTCTAAAAATATATATGAGCTGGGTTAAAATATTTCAAAAGATATATTATTATATGAATTGTGGACAATGTGGTGAAGGTTTCATGATCAAACTCCTCACAAATTGGGAGAATTTAAAATAATTTTTTTTGTCCTAGATGGCCACGAAAACAATTAATTTTCAATATTTTTAAATGTTGGAGAAAAATCATTTGGGGGGAATCATCTTAATGATATTATTCATATATTGAAATTTTTTCATGTGAATGTGAGCTTCTAGGTAAGAGTTATGCAAAAAGTCAGTTTCAACACTCGTTGCACAGTGTCGAAGTCACATGTTTGAATTTTTTTTCCAAATTATATATGAAGTCTCAAAAGGTAATGTTTGATGGATTTTATTTATCTCATATTCATATTTTGAAGCAAATTAAAAAGTAAAAATGGGAAGTGGTGGAGGATTTTAAATTATTGGTGTAATTTCACCTTTTCTCCATGTAATCGCTCCCAGTAAAACAAGAAATGATAATTATTTTTTTCAGCTATTACAAAGACAAATTTAGTGTTGAAAGCATGGATATCATCACTAGTTATTTGAAGACCCATGGGTATGGATTGGTAAGAGGTAGGTATTTTTGACCTTATTGATTAAAAAATCTATATTTAGACCTCCATTTTGGAGGGCATCTTTAGAAAAACGTGAGCGCAGGTTTGAATACCAAACATAGAAGATTCCAACAGAGATTTGAATTATTAAAATGTATATTTTATTGAGGGAATGGGATGTTGCTTTGGGGGTGAGCATTTAATTGCTTTTTAATTCATATTTCAAAAAGTCTTAAAAAATGAGAGAGGGAGAACTAGAAGGTTGCATGGAAGTAAGGTGGAGATGAGGACAACAACGTGGATGTTTTGGAGAGCAGATTTTTAAATCTTGCAAGAAGTAGAGACGAAGACTGAGTTTGAGGACAAGTAAGAAAGAATGGTCATGGAGAGCCAAACTTTGTAAAAATTATATTATTGAATAAATATTGTAATTGTTTCAACATGGTTGCACATCATTCTCAGATTTGAATGCAGTTAATTTTCTTTGTTCAAATTTTGTGTTTTATGAGTTTGTGGATGGGTATGTGTTTTTATTTGCATTAGTGGTATTAGATCTAGAGTTCCTGATTGTGTAGGCAGAGTGCCAAATGTGAGGCAGTTTGCACCAGGACCTGGGAGTGGAATGTGTGTGATTTGTGTGTAGACAGATCACCGAGTGTGAGGCAATCTATACCTAAGAGGTTGAATATTGAGAGTGTGTAGCAAGTGTTTGAAAAAATGTCAAAGAAGAAAGATAAAAAAAAATTCATAGTTGTGTATGTAGGTGAACATGAGGGAGAGAATATTGCAAAAAATTTCTTTGATGATAGCGAGAAGAAGAGTAGAGAAAATGAGTGTTGTAGCCAAAGAGAGAAGGAGAAAGAAGTGAGTAACTCTATTAAAGGATGAAGAAGATTGTGAGATTGCAGTAGCAAAATCATGTCTTTTGGAAGATAGAGAGGAGAGCAAGCACGAGATGGTGGTAGAGGTTGAAGAGCACAACAAGGATACAATAGACAATGATAATGAAGAAGCATATTTGCATGCTAAAGGACCAAATTTTGATGAAAAACTTGGAAAAAATGAAGAGAATATCCTATTGATAAAGGAGATGGAAATAATAGATAGGTGGTTAAGAGGAGATTTAAATCTTGAAGAGATGAAGATGGATCTAGAGGATAAAGAACATAGAGAAATTGTAGCAAATGATAATGAGGTAGAAGTCACAGCAGTAGAGGAAGAGTATAATGAAGACATGTTGGTGGACATGAAGCATCAAATTAATGAAGAGGTAAATTTTTATTTTTCTCATTGTGTGATGAAATAGTTGATGTGAATTTACATAAGTAGTTAGTGCAAGAAGATAGAAAGAGATATTATGTAGTTGTAGATTGGTGTGTGGATGTAGCATATTTATATGTAGAAGCTACAAAAGATGCCACAAGTGATATTTGGTGGAGGTGGTCAATTTGTGATAGGAGAAAACCCATGAAGAAGGAAAAGAGGGAAGAAGAGATGTGGCAAAGGTGGATGGGTCATGGTGGGCATGAGTCAACAAGGGAAAGGAAGAAGAAAGTGTACACTTGGTGGAGGAGGATGGAAAATGTCCCAGCTAAGTTCTAGAAGAGGCAAAGGAAGAAATTCCTTATGTCTAAACTAGTGATGGAGTTTGCTACAAGTGGTTTACAACCTGAAAGGGTAGTTCTATTACCCAACTCCATTTTGTGAGTTTTACTCACAAATTTTTTTCCTACCCGACATGTTTGATGCAGGAGCATTCAAGCGGACTGGTAATTGACATCAACCAAAAACAAGCTTCTAGTTTGGATTTCTATTTTGGTGTGTTTTTTGGTTCATTTGGCATCTCTTAGCATTGGAAAATCTAGATGCCATAGGTGATATTTGGTGGATGTGGTCAGTTTGTGATAGGATAAAACCCATGAAGAAGGAAAAGAGGGAAGAAGAGATGTGGCAAAGGTGGATGGGTCATGGTGGGCACGAGTCCACAAGAGAAAGGAAGAAGAAAGTGTACACTTGGTGGGGGAGGATGGCAAGTGTCCCAGCTAAATACTAGAAGAGGCAAAGGAAGAAATTCCTTATGTCTAAACTAGTGATGGAGTTCGCTACAAGTGGATTACAACCTGAAAGGGTAGTTCTATTACCCAACTCCATTTTGTGAGTTCTACTCACAATTTTTTTTCCTACCTAACATGTTTGATGTAGGAGCATCCCGGTGAACTGGCAATTGACATCAACCAAAAACAAGCTTCTAGTTTGGATTTCTATTTTGGTGTGTTTTGGGTTCATTTGACATCTCTTAGCATTGGAAAATCTAGATGCCATAGGTGATATTTGGTGGAGGTGGTTAGTTTGTGATAGGATAAAACCCATGAAGAAGGAAAAGAGGTAAGAAGAGATGGGTCATGGTGGGCATGAGTCCACAATAGCAAGGAAGAAGAAAGTGTACACTTGGTGGAGGAGGATGGAAAGTGTCTTAGCTAAGTGCTAGAAGAGGCGAAGGAAGAAATTCCTTATGTCTAAACCAATGATGGAGTTTGCTACAAGTGGTTTACAACCTAAAAGGGTAGTTCTATTACCCAAATCCATTTTGTGAATTCTACTCACATTTTTTTCCCTACCCGACATGTTTGATGCAGGAGCATTTGGGCGGACTGGCAATTGACATCAACCAAAAACAAGCTTCTGGTTTGGATTTCTATTTTGGTGTTTTTTTGGGTTCATTTGGCATCTCTTAGCATTGGAAAATCTCTCATGTGATTTAATTTTCAAATTTTGAGTTTTTGCTCTGTCGCGGTTTTAAGGCTCCCACAAGCAGTTTTATGGAAATAATTGTTTCTAAAAATCTATAAGAGCTAGGTTAAAATATTTTAGAAGATATATTATTAGATGAATTTTGGAAAATTTGGTGAAAGTTTCGTGATCAAACTCCTTGCAGATTAGGAGAATTTAAAATTAGAAATTTTGTCCTAGATGGCTATGGAAACAATTAATTTTCAATATTTTTAAAGGCTAGAGAAAAATCCTTTAGGGGGACTCATCTTAATGATATTATTCATATATCAAGACAATTTTCCATGTGAGTATGAGCTTCTAGGCAAGAGTTATGCAAAAAGTCAGTTTTCAACATCCATTGCGTAGCGTCAAAGTCACATGTTTGAACTTTTTTTTTCCAAATTATCTATGCAATCTTAGAAGGTGATGTTTGATGGATTTTATTTATCTCATATTTATATTTTGAAGTAAATTAAAAATTGAAATGGGCAGTGGTGGAGGATTTTAAATTATTAGTGTAATTTCACCTTTTCTCCATGTAATCGCTCCCGGTAAAATAAGAAATGATAATTATTTTTTTCAACTATTACAAAGATAAATTTAGAGCTGAAAATATGGATATCATCATTAATTTGAAGACCGAGGTGTATGGATTGGTAAGAGGTAAGTATTTTTGATCTTATTGATTAAAAAATCTATGTTTAGACCTCCATTTTGGAGGGCATCTTTAGAAAAACGTGAGAGTAGGTTTAAATACCAAAAATAGAAGATTCCAACAAAGATTTGAGTTATTAAAATGCATATTTTATTGAAGGAATGGGATGCCACTTTGGGGGTGAGCATTTAATCACTTTTTAATTTAGATTTCAAAAAGTTTTAAAAAAGGAGAGAGGGAGAGCTAGAAGGCTACATGGAAGTAAGGTGGAGATGAAGACAACAACATGGATGTTTTGGAGAGTAGATTTTCAAATCTTGCAGGAGGCAGAGATGAAGACTGAGTTTGAGGATAAATAAGAGAGAATAGCCATGGAGAGCCAAATTTTGTAAAACATATTTTGGTGATCATATTATTGAATAAATATTGTAATTATTTCAACATGGTTGCACATCATTTTCAGATTTGAATGTAGTTAATTTTCTTTGTTCAACTTTTGTGTTTTATGAGTTTGTGGATGGGTATGTGTTTTTATTTGCATCACATTTGTTATATATTATTTTTAGTCAATTATTATTGTTGTGGACTCTACTTGATCTAGGACATGCCCTCTTGATCATCATCAATTACTATACGTGGAGGTAGAAATACCTACACAGGGTTTGACTTAGACAAGCCCCTATACAACACAATCTTTCCCTTATTTTCATGTCAGAAGGTCAAATTTCAATGTTTCAATGGAAGACATTTGGGAAAATGGAGTGTCAACTACAACCTTTAGTTCAAAACTTTCAGATCTAAAAAAGCAGGAATTTATTCTAGGGCATAGCACACCCTAGACCAAGCAATTCAACCTCAAAATTCAATCATAAGTTCCTCTCTATATCTCAATTTCAGATCTAAAGTTGTTTTGTAACTTTATATTTTCATCTATCTACTAAATTGCAATTTTTCAGATCTAGGGTTATGTGTCAAATAGGCTTGTCAAAAACAAGCATCAAATTTATCATCCATACAATTCAAAAACAAATGTAAACACTAAGGGATTATCTCTCCATTGTGGCAGCAAGCTAATCATCAAACCCTTGCCAATTTGTGTTTAATTTGTGTCAAGTGAAAATGAGATAATCTTAGTTATCCTAATTGAACCTAGGATCACTTTTCCTACTGAACACTAACATACACTCATATTAACATATATTTGGTAGCTATGTTAAAAGGATATAGTTTGGCTAATGGTTTTAGCTATAACTACTGGATAAATTCTTCCTCTTATAATTTTAGAGGAATCCCTAGAGCTTTGAGCCAAATAGGTGGTTTTTAAAAAAATCCTAAAGAAGAGATAGGGTTTACCTAGGAAGTAGGGTTTGCTATCAGAACCTTAACACAATCATTTTTAAGTAAGAATGAGATGAGGAAAAACCATTTAGCTAGCACTACAACCTCCATAGACCCTTTTGGATTCCATTTCCTACTTCACCATTTTCTAAAGACATCAATGTTGAACCTACTCTCCATGAATTTACATATTAGAGTGTTCTCCAACTGCACATTTTCTTCCTCAACTATCTCATCTAAAACATTTAGAGATGATTATATCTTCAATAGATGGATTAAGTTCTTAAGCTAATTGATCTAAATAAATGTGATTTTTTCCTATTAGTCTCTTTTCCTAGTAACTACCATGAAAATATTGACCCTAAATTATATTTTATGGGTTGATAAAAATCCTTATCATTCTTCTCATGTGGGATTCTCAATGGACCCTCCCTCCTTGACTAAAAATAGTATTTCCTATTAGGATCATTAACCTATAATTGTTATCTATATATTGATAATTTATTTTTAGTACAAGCCTTTTTAAAATATTACATCAGTTCATCACCTTTTTAATAGTGAATTCTAGATATTGTAGATATAAAGTGGAAAATGAATTTTTTAAGTTTTTTAATATTTAAGAAGAATTATTTCACAATAAACATGTATTTTTTAATTGATAGATTGGTTATGGTTATGTTTAAATATTAATACAATAATATGACACATTGAAGTTATATAAGACATTTTTTCTAAATTATGCAGCAACTTATCATTATTTTGATACTGAATTATTTTATGTACAAAATAAATTATTTTATTATAATTCTTTCATTGGTTAATGAAGGTTTACAACTCACATACTATTAAAATAATATGATAAATAATTTCAAATGATATATATTTTTCGAAAAAATGTTTTACTTTTCTTTAAATACCATACTTAATCACTTTTTAATAAGTCAAATCTAAAACATTAATAAAATAAGATGACAAACTAATTTTTAAATATTATTTATATTTTACAACTCATCTACTGCTTTATCACTTATGTCTCTCAATATAAACTTATCACACTTAAATAATAAAAACACATTTGATGAAATATCACAATAATTTACCACATATTAAATGTAATAATAAAATTGAGGTACTAATGAAATATCATAACCATTTAACTTACTTTTATTACACATAATTATTTCAATATAAGTATAATAAAAATATGCACCAATTTCTAGAAATTTCAACTTGACCATAGAATATTATAGTTACAATATATCGACTTAAACTCAACATAGATAGTGTTCAATTACAATTTATTAATATTTCATTAGATAGTTGTGCCCTTAAAATGGGTGGTGGACCCTTGAGATATACCTTTTATCTTTGTCACTATCCTTTTTTATGGCATCCAAAGGGCTCTCCTATTTTATCTTGAGTATTTCTCATGTCTTTATATGTGGAGCTCTCATGACAACCTTAATCTAAAGGGACATCTATGAAAGGACTACACTTTACTTTACTTTTTAAATTGTTTGTGCATTGTATGTATCTCATGTAAAGTAAACAATAATATGTTTAGTTTTGGATTAAGTTCTCCATTTAAATTATGTAAAAATCATGATTGTAATTTTATCTTTTAAATTTTGTTTTTATTTGAAAGAAAAATGTATGATGGTGATGTAGATGTGAAATTTTTAGAGGTTGTTTAAAGTTTAGGTTTATCGTTTGAACAATAATATTATGAGGAAAATTTAAAAATGTGCCAATTCCATATTCTTAATTTTATACTTATTGAAAGGGAAAGAAAGTACAATAGAGAAGTGGATTTTAGTTTGCTAGAGAGATTGCTTACTATTTAAATAACTTGATCGAGATTTGTTCCTATAAAATTAATGACTCGATATTAATCAAAATATGTGCAAAGGTCACATAGAAAATGATTGACATAAAGAAAAAAAAAGATTATTTATCCATGCACTTGATACAAACAAAAATGCTTAGAAAATGATCCAAAAGTAAATTTGATTTGTATTTCTAAAGAAAGTGTTGAATGTTAATTAAAGTATTTTTTTTTGTAAAATCAATGACATAAAGAAATATTAGTGATCTAATAAATAGTTTGGGGGCTCCTTGCTATTACATATTTTCTTGTGTTTATTTAATTACTTTATCATATTGATGTGCCCTTGGGATAAGCTAATTTCTGTAAGTATCACTTTAAAGGTATGACTTATCTCCTCTATGTTAGTGTGAGAAGAGGTATTGTAAAACTAGTTAGATTTTAACCTACCTAGTAGAGTCATTTTCACACTACACTTAAGATCATTTAAAGGTTATCTAGACTTTTTTCTCACCTCATATATAGACTCACCAAGTGTCTTAATAATTGTCCATAAATTCCTACACTTTTTTCATACTAGGAGGGGTAGTCAAAGTTTGAATCCCACCTTCTCACTTCTTCATCCATTCCTTTATAAGCAAGGATCACGTGTACATTTTTCATTGCATTACATGCTCATTTGTGGATTGTTTTGAGTTTGTAAGTAGATGTTAGTGTGAAAGGAGGTATTATCAAACTAGTTAGGTTTTAGCCTATTTAGTAGAGTCATATTCACAATATATTTAAGCTCACTTAAAGGTTATCTAGGATTTTTTCTCACCTTGTGTAGACTCACCAAGTGTCCCAACACTTGTCCATAGAGTCCTACACTTTTTTCATACTTGGAGAGGTAGTAAAATTTTGACTCCTACCTTCTCACCTCTTCATCCTTGTCTTTATAAGCAAGGTTCATTTGTACATTTTACAATACATCACATTCTTAAGACATTTTCTCATTTTTCATATGCTCATTTGTGGATTGTTTTGAGTTTGCAAGTAGATTTTGGTTGCTCCAAAACTTTACACATAAGAAAAAATCTATGTAAAAAGATAATATATATTTAAGAAAAGTGGCTACAAATACAAAAAAGTATGAGGATAAAATAGTTCAAGTGATCAAAGTGTTTTTGTATTTCCTTGTGAATACAAGAGAAAAATAAATCATAAACAAGGATTCAAATGCAAATAAACAAAACCTTATAAATTATTTACCTTATCTAATTGAATTGGGAAAAAAATTGCATCCAATAGTCCACTTAATTTTCTTATTAAGATAGGTATTTTTTTTCTATGGATTAATTTGAATTCCTTAACAAATGAGCATAATAATAGCATAAGGGTATGATTGATTCTTGAGAGACAAACATGAATTTGACATAAGGATGTTGTATTTATCAATGGGGGAAATTTCATACTCCTTGTATATTTTTGACAAATGAAGTGGAGGGTTGGGATTGAAATTTGATGAAGGGATAATATTTGTGAGGGTGAGTGCATCAATTGATGGTGTATCTTTATAACAAGTGTTGAAAGGGGGAAGAAATCAAATGACAAGTGTCCATGGGTTGTGAGAGTGGGTGTTCTCGCATATATGTGATCACTCTAACATTTGTAAGAGGTAAGGTGGATACCCATGTGGGATTATCATGCTCACACATATGTGAGAAAAGATAGTTGGTGTAGGCCACTTAAGACAATGATGTGGTGGAGGCTTGGGAGAATTTCAAGCTTACATGATTTAATTCTTAAACGTGTGAGTTAGAAAGTGGGATTAGGTGGCATGTTCACTCTTGTGGGAGCATGATGAATGATAGGAAAATTTTCAAATGATGACAAGTTTAGGATTTACAAATAGATGAAATATTAGTGGGGGATAAGGAGGTTTAATTAGTTAGTTAATCATGGATTAATTAATTAATCAAGGTGAGAGGAATTATTGGGACTAAGTCTATTTAATTAATTAATCTCAAAGAAGAAGTAGAAGAGTAATTAAATAAATATGTTTAAGTTATTTAATTAATTAGGGGAATGTGGATTAATTAAATTATTTATAAAAAATGTGAATGTAGAAACATGGTGGATTGTAGGGATAATTTATAATTATTTAATTAATTAATTATTGAAGAAAATGCTAAGTTGAGTGTTAGCAATGAAGTTTATAGTATATACACCTTGCATTTAGTTTATTAGTTAAAGAGGCCAAGTAGTCTTTGTATTTCCTTATGAAAAATAGAAAAAAAAATCATAAAAAAGGACTCAAATACAAGTAAATGAAACTTTATATATTATTTACCTTGCTTCTCCAATTGAGCTAGAAGAAGAGTTGCACCTAATGCTCCTTTCTCACTAAGATATGTATATGCTTGCTATGGGGAGAGAAATTTTTTTCCAACTAATAATAAATAAGCCTAAGTTTGCAAAGTTTTTAGACTAAAAGATAGAGAAGAAATGACATAGCACCACCATTTATTATCAGCTCAAACTTATTAGGCAATTTCAAGATCAAGATTGAACAAATAAAATTAAATCTATCAAACATTACAAAAGAAATGCCCACTCAAATTTTAAATTTGATGTGTGACATTTTGACAATCAATGTCAACAATGCTAGCTAACCTTCATCAAATCAACCACTGAAACCAAAAATTCACAATGATCATAAAACAATTTTTTTATTGATGTCAATTGTTATTCACTCAAGATGCTCTTGCATCAGACATGCTAAGTAGGAAATTTATGAGCAGAGGATCACAAAGGTGGAGTTAAATAGTCAAACTACTCTTCTAGGTTGCAACCAACCTACAACAAAATCCATCACTGAAGAATGTGCACCAAAACTATTTCTTCCCCTTCTTCCATCACCGTACTAGAACATGCACCATCTTCCTCCAAGAACACTGCATTCTCTTCCTTCTCCCTCTCATGGACTCATGTCCACCATATATTTTCCTTCTTCAAAAAATACTCTCTTCTCCACTCCTCCTTTGTGGGATCTATCCTACCATCAACTGACCACCTCCACCAAAATCTTGCAACATCCTCCACAACTTTTATATGAAAACACTTATCCATACACCAATTTACAATCACATGAACCCACTAGCTATCAACTAACTCCTTATTCACCTCAATAATATGAAATTTCCACTCAAAATTATCATCACTAATTTCAAGAAAAATCAATTTTACTTCTTTCTCTTTCACTGATGTAACTTTTATCTCCTCATCATCTGTTGCAACATCTTCAATCTCCATCATTGCAATCTCAACTACATCTCTATCCTCTATTGCTATCTTATTTTTATTATTCACTTCTTCACTTTCCTTCATCTTCTCATCTTCTTCACATTTGTTTGTAGGGGTTGCTCTTGAACTTCCTTCTCATTCTACCTTAGGCTACAACATTCATTTCTTCTACTCTTCTTTCTGATGTCCTCTTTCTTCTTCTCACTTTTCTTCACCAATATCCTCTCATCTTTTCCAATACTCTTTTCCAATTTCTTGATCCTACCCTATATCTTCCCCACTTCCTCATGTACTATCTTTCCCATTGCTTCAAACCTTTTATTTTCTACTTTCTCCCAATATTGTTCCTAGAACAATATTCTAGCGGGTCTCCTCATGACCCATCCCATCTTATCTATTGCAATTTATTTCCTCAATCTACAATCCACGTGCTCTACATGTTCACTGTGTTTCCATATCAACTCTCAATTTCTTAGGGTTCCTTACACACTTGCAATAATTATCTCGAGCTTCTTGGACAACTCTCTTGCTTCACACACTCTTTTAGGTTCAAACTACCTCATAGTCGGTGATTTGTTCACATAACTCCACCCAAAGGTTTTGGTGGATCCTCTCCACTCTCAAGACTACCTGCCCTGATACCAATTGACACAAAAGGACAATATCCCCCTTTCCTCTTTTTCACAAACAAATTCAACCATAACTCACAATACCAAATAAACAAGAATTCCTCAACTCCACTGTGGTGCACCTTTCTTTCTTAAAACCAACTTTTTCTCTGTTGCACTCATATTTGAATTTCTATGTTTGGCACAACTCCATATTCATTTATTTGTGCCATGAATTCCTTTTTCTTCCCCATGACCAGCCCTCTCCTTCCTATCTTCCATGCTCAAGTTCTTGCACAACCCCTCCCCTGTGACCCCTACACCTCCCTCGTCCCTTCAAATAGTGTTGTCTTTTTCCTTGCTCAATCATGCCCCTCCATTTTCTCCCTCTAATCGATCTTTCCTTTTTCCAGAAGTTAATTTTTTTTGCATTTAATTTTATTATGGAAGGTTCCCTTCACAATTGGTTTGCAATTTTCTTCAGCTTCTATTCTTTTTCTAGTCACCCCTTTCCATTCTCTTTTTATTTTGTTTGATTTTCTTCCACTTTTCAATTTCAACCCCTTTCATCTTCTATTTCTCCAATTTTCTTTTAACTGTGTTCTCTTCTTTAATTTAAATATGAAATATCATTTTAGCTTTTTTTTCTTGTTTCATACACTGTGATCCTTCAATTCTTCATTTTTTCACCAAAATAATGAAAGATAAATGAAGCTACAAAGAGACACAAAAAAAATTGGCCAGCCAATAATAACTAAGCATGAGTCTACAAAGTGATTAGACTAAAAGATAGAGAAGCAAATCCACAACACCACCATTTATTATTAGCTCAAACTCATTGAATGGTTCTGAGATTAGGATTGAACAAATAGAATTAAATCTATCAAACATTGTAAAATAAATGCCTACTCAAAGTTAAAATTTGATATGTAACATTTTGACAATCAATATCAACAATGTCAACTAACCTTCATCAAATCAACCACCAAAACCAAAAATGCACAATGGTCATAATTTTTTTTTTTGTTGATGTTAATTGTTGTTCACATGGGATGCTCCTACATCAAGAGCCAAGATTTCTTAGATAGTATCAAAATATTGAGAATGATTAAATTGATAATGGAACCAAAATATTTTTCCATTAACTTCTATGTAGACTTGACAACTAACTTTAGAACACTATTAAAGATAATTGGGGAAAAAAATCTATATAAAGTAGAAGGATTGAATGTTCTCTTCAAGATGATCTCCTGGAAACTAAAACTTAACTACAAAATAGTAAGAACTGTACAGTATTGGGTGATAAAATCAAGGAGATTAGGCATAATGTTAGGAGGTTCTAAATAAGGAAAGCTCAAGGTGCTAGGTTCAGGGAAAAGGTAAAATGTGTCAAATATGGTGACAAAGGAACTAAGTACCTTTTCAATATGTTGAGATCTAAACAAGTTATTGAGTCCATCGATTATATCAGGAAGGATGTTGTTTGGGTTCATAATAATGATAAAATAAATGAAATCTTCCTTAAGTTTTATAAGGAATTGTTTACTGCAGAGGATAAAAGTTACCAAGTTTGCAAGGCTCAAGAATTGTGTAAACTAATTATTCCTAAAATGATTGGTGAAGAAATGAAGGACTACTGGAAATGAAGATCTCAAAGGAAGAGATCACTAATACCATTATCTCCCTTCTAAATGGGAAATCACCTAAGGTGGATGGTTTACTGGTTGAATTCTACAAAGAAAACATGGATTGGATAGTGGAGGACCTGCTTATAGTGTACCAAGAAGGAATTGAAAAGGGTTCCTTGGTAGAAAACAATAATAAGGGGATAATAAAATTGCTAGAAAAAGATGGAGACAAGAGAAATATTAGAAACTGGAGGCCCATTTCTCTCTTAAATATCTCAGAGAAAATATTGACAAAGGTGTTGGCTAGGAGACTAAAGGAGATCCTACCCAAGGTAATTAACCATAAACAAATTGGTTTTATTAAAGGTAGGTACATATTAGAAAATTTTATTATAATTTGGGAAGATCTTGATTGGGCTAAAATAAGTAATCAAGAAGTGGGGATTCTTCTCCTATATTTTGAAAAAGCCTAATGTATCAATGGGTAAATTTCTAAGGATTAGATTCAATGAATTGAAAGCACAATAAACCCAAAGAAGTAATGAAGTGCAAAGGAAAATAAATGAAAACACAGAAAATAGAACAATCTCACCCAGTGTCTTCAATCTCCATGGCTGATCTCCATTACACCTTCTAACATATTGATTTGTGTTGCCCTCAGATCAAGAGTGTGAGCAATCTTGACTATGCCATTGTCCTAAACAAGCTTTGAAGGATTTGAATCTTAAATTCATATGCCTATGACAATATGATAAATGAAAATAATAACTATCAATGCTAAATGACTATAATGCCTATATTAAATGAAGTGGTCCCAAATTCTGAACAAAATTGTCATTTTATAGAAAACACAATTTTGAATGGATGGACGAGATTGACTCTTGACAGAAACCTAAAATCAAAGGGCGAGATTTCATTTGATAAATCCTAATTAGGGTTAGGGCAAAATCCTTAAGTGAGTGATCAAGATGTTATTTGAGAAAATCGAATCAGTGGTGGAGAAAAGAGGAGATAATTAATTTTCAAAAATAAAGATTTTCAAAATTGAGAAGATAAAGATAGCCTACTTTGTGAGATTCAAAAAATCAAATAAGAGATGGACTGAAAAGCAATTTTGATAAAATCAAGAACTTGCTTGCTTTATTTGATTTTTGGAAGAAAGCTACCAATCAACTCAAAATATGAATTCTATGAGACAAATAAATAATCTTTTTTAGATTATTTACCAAAATGAACTATCAGTTAAGATTGTGATGACATTTTAAATAATTTCATTTATTTAAAATGAGAGGAATATTAATTTTGTCAACTAAATAATTAAAGATAATTATTTAATTTAGCAGATGAGATTAAGAATTAAATAAATTAATGAATTCATTTAATTATGACAGTTAGTGACATATTAAATAAATAAATAAGATTTATTTACTTAATAATCAAGAAGAAATAAATGACGAAGGGTAATTAAATAAATTAAGAAATTTATTTAATTAAGGGAAGACTTAGACAATTAATGACGTATTTAACAAATAAATAAGATTTATTTATTTAATAATCATGGGGAATAAGAGGACATGAATTAATTAAATAATTATGAATTATTTAATTAATAGACGAATGTGGACCAAGGACATAATTAAGTGTCATAATTATGCTAGGATGAAAGTGGTAAAAATGAAGCTTGCAGGCCTAGGTCATTTTTAGGTGTCTACATTTGCCCCTCTTTATCATAATGTCACTTGTCGCATTGTGACAAAGAAAATAAGTCAAAGCCATGCCCCAGTGAAGGTAAAGGTTATCAATGCCCCCTCGGGAAATTTGTTAAATTTTGAGTCGGCGGCAGAAAAATTTGGAAAGGGTCCCAATAAGTGAATTTGGTGACTAGAAAAACAATGGCGTAGTCGGTTTCGGATTCTGACATGTTTAAGACAGCCTACAGGGTAGTCAAACTTAGTCAAATGAGCCTCGAGCAGTAACTCACCTGAAAAAATGTCATTTTGACCTTATAAATAGGTTGACAAAGGGGTAAAAGTCAATTCATTTTCACTATTTACCTTGCGAATTTTGAAAGCTCAGAGCGAAAAGGAGCGCAACAAGGATGATGATTCCAGTTATAGAGCATCGCAGGGAGATCGTGCAGACATTTAGGTGGCCAGAGGGATCAGAGCCAGTGGTATGTACCCCTATCCCACTTTGTAATTTTTTCGTTTTGCGTGTCATAATTAGGTTTATAGGGCGAATAACAAATGCGCTACGACGCATATGCGTTTGCGTTCAACGCATTCGCTTTCGCATTCGATGCATTTGCTTTTGTGTTCGATGCATATGATGCGTCACGACGCAAGTGCGTAAGGGAAGTTAGGTAGAACATTGGTTTGTGCCACATTTGTCAATTTCTACGACGCAATCGACCTTTCGAGTCACATTTGAATATTTTAATGCCACAATCGTGTATTTGCAACGCATTTGCAAGTTTGATTCACGCAATCATTTTTATGTGACGCATTCACTTTTCTATGATGCAAGTATCAAATTTCATGACGCAAGCATGAACATGCGACGCATTTGTGATTTGGACCGCATTTGATGTACGGAACGATGTAATTGACGTTTTGAGACGCAATTGCCTTAATGCGACGCATTTTCCTTTGACCTTGACCAGAGTTGATTTTGTTGTGAGTGTAACTTTAAATGCTTTTGATAATACTAATAGTTATTGCAAAAGGTACTGATGACTTGTTTGACTTTTTGCAGAGGCAACTTTCCCTGATTTACACATGAGAGAGCAGATCGATGACGTTTTGGTTTGCTAACTAGTTGAACCCATGAGAGTGGTGCTAGTTGATGCGACTGGGATTGTTCTATGTTGCTTACATGCACGCCATTCGGGCAAACAGGGGATTACTGATTGTGCTATGTGAGTGTTGGCATTCAGAGACCTATTTGTTCCACCTACCGATGGGTGAGGCCACTATTACCTTAGAGGATGTCTATTGGATTCTGCGAGTGCCGATTCAAGGGGAGTGGATCGTCTACGACCCTCGTCATGGTGAGCAGACCTTCCAAGCATACTACTGAGATCAGGGTGCAGGACTGGGCATCCAGGGATATGAGATCAGATGGGAGTTCATGGTAGAGCACTATGGTCACTTTGATGCATTCCTTGCGACCTTGATTGCAGGTATTTTGGTTCCCGACCATCGAGGACACGGATTCCCTATTGGCTGGGGAGATGTCCTAGTTGGGATGAGATGTGATAGGATAGTTTATGCCTGGGGTCCTTGTTTGCTGGGGACACTCTACCATCAGTTACACGATGTTGCCTATAGGAGAGCAGAGAGTATCTCGTGTGGGACTACTTTGATGATGATCTGGGCTTGGGAGCACATTGCCATATTTCGTCCTCCCATTTAGAGACCACAGTTGGCTGAGGGGATGCCCTATGCCTATTACTACACAAGTGCTTTACAACAGACTCAGATGGGTGAGACTGGTTGGTGGCGACATAGGATTGACACGATGGTGTCTTTCATCTGGAGATCGTACAAATACTGCGGACAGTGGGATGATGAGGACGACCACCTGAGCCTTTGCAGACAGTATAGATATTTGATTGGGAGGACCATGCAGACCTCACTGATTATCGAGATGTATTTACTATAGTGTGTTCTTAGGCAGTTTAGAGAGCAACAGGGTGCACCTATAGGGATGGAGACAGAGGTAGAGACGGAGGCAGGGGAAGATGGAGGCAGGGGGAGATGATGGCGGAGATGGCCGGAGGTGACGGCAAGACAGTCAAAGACAGGGCTGGAGGGTGCGACAACGTGTGGTGAGGGTAGTATTAGATGCTATCCCTAAGGTTGGCGAGGAGGGGGAGAGGGAGGAGCACCCTAGGCAGGAGGGAGAGGGTGAGGAGAGACGGGAGAAGGGGGTGGAGATGGGGAGATAGGAGGAGGAGGCAGAGGAGGAGAGACATGAGGAGGAGACAGAGGAGGAGAGACATGAGGACATGGCAGAGGAGGCGAGACATGAGGAGGATGTGGAGGGGGAGAGACATGAGGAGGACATGGTAGTGGCAGAGGATGCGGTCGATGATGATGATGATGAGGACGATGCCATCGATGAGGCCGAAAGACTGCTCAGATGGCGGATGGTAGAGGGAAAGGAGGAGACACCCTCCAGTTCAGCATTGCCCCATGATGCCACGACTGACTAGAGGGTGGCAGACTTATAGAGGAGATTAGATGAGAGCATGTCCCAGGTCAGAGCCTTGCAGTCAGAGTTAGAGGTAGCCCAGGTAGAGAGGGATCAGGTCTTGATCTGCCAGTAGGACTCGGCCCAGTGGTGCACACAGTTTGTGGCATTATGTATAGGGCCTGCAAGGGATATGGCTCGCGAGTTGGCCAGGGTGAGCACGAGATTGGGATAGTACAGGACATTGTATGAGCATGCAGTGCCACCTAAGCAACAAGATCCTACCTTGTCATGATCACAGACGAGGATAGGCAGTGGCCACAGATCAAGTAGTGCCAGTGGCAGCAGGAGTCATACTAGCATCGGAGGGTCTACCTCGACAGGGCACACACTAGGGCATAGGTCACACCACTCACACAAGCACACCCCGAGTCACCATTCGAGCCATAGTCATGGGTCGACTGGTTTAGTACAGAGGTCGGTACAGGGACAGCCACCAGTTGTTGATCCATCTACTTCTCAGAGTCAGGCAGCAGTGACATCACAGATGTTCATTACCATGGAGATGACACCTTCATTCTGAGTTCCATCGGTAGCATAGACAGAGGTTGCCATAGGTCCGCCCATTGTTTCAGTGCCAGTTTTAGAGCTTCCACCTCCACACTCTTTTCCATGAGGGGACAATGAGAGTCTACCCTAGGGGCATGCTTGTTATTATGACACATTATGTACATTATTGAGCCTGCGAGCTCCATTTTTGGGATATCTGTTGACTCTATCTTGTGACATTATAAATTTTTGAGATGGTATTTATATGATGATGCATTTTTTATGCAGCCTACATGTGTGTTATGTGATGTTCTTTGATTTATGCATATGATGTGATGTCCTATGTATGATGCTTAATTTATGATGCCACGTATGTCCTATGATGTGTGCTTATGATTATGATGCCATGATGATGTAATGCTTACTTATATGAGATGATGATGATAATAATATGCATAATGTATTTATTAAATGGGTGCAATGTTGATGCTTATGTTACTATAATGTTTGTGATTATGTAAATGCTATGGATGATGTATGTATGGACCTAATGCAATATTTATATGATCATCTATGCACTTATGTTTTTGAATGTCATAGGTTATCATCGTGAGATGGATGAGAGGAGATGACTAGATTGACAAGAGAATATGACCAAACCGAAGAAGAGAAGGTGAGCAGACTGAAGGAGATGCATGTTAGTTCCTAGACCAAATCCTTTAAAGCTTTACCATAGGACTTTAATATTTATTGCTCTTAATCATCATTGGGTAGACTGTTGTAATGGCCCACAAACACTATGATATGACATAGATCAAGGTGTGCAAGGTCATACCATTACCTAAGACCAGCAGTCATAGACAAGGATGATCATGACTCATACTAAGAGCGTGATTGCCCCAATATTTTTGTCATAATCAACCACAAGTAGAAAAAGACAAAGACAAATCATGAAACCTCATTGCTTCTCTAAATCCTATTTCCAGAGCATCCTTGAGAAACTAGCGACTTGATTGCCAAGATATAACAAAATAGAGCCCTTATCATGATACATTGTTGTTTTTCTAAATCCCAGAATTAGGACCTCGTTGAGAAACTAGTAGTAATGCGTGTCAATCATCATGATACGTTTTTGCTTCTCTAAATCTTGGTAGTGGGATCTCGCTGAAAAACTAATAACATGATAAAAAGCCAAAAGACAAGTGTCAAATGTTTGTCAAGTGCGTCTGGATATCCATTGTTCTAATGTCAAGATGTCATGTTTGATAATGTTGAGATGCCGAAATGTTTAAATTTTTGATGATCTTAGATGAAAAATGTCGAGAATTGCCGAATTCAGGAAGGACACATCCTGAATAATGTTGACGTCAAGAGGATTTGATCCTTAATAGTCGAAAGGGGTCCCTCAAAATGATGGCGATGCCTAGGAAGGACACATCCTAAGGCATAGATGACGAAGTTGGTTCTTCAGAAGGACACATCTGAAGAATACTGATGTCACGAGGAGTGATCTTTAGATGTCAAGAGGATCACTCAAAATGTCGAATGAAAATTACGATGCCTAGGAAAGACACATCCTAAGACATGGATGACAGAGGTTATCGTTCAAAAGGACACATCTGAAGATTAACTAGGGGTTGACATTTTTGACAGGTTACGGTGATTTGACCTATTTTGACTAAGTTTGACTTGTGCTGACTAGATGTCACTAATATCATGATGATATGTGTCGATGAGAGTTGTCATGTTGCGATAAATGATTGTCATAATTTGCTTTATGAGTTTTGGTCATTTGGGAAAGATTTGTGTTGTCTTGAAGGGTTTTTGACGTGTGTGCTAGTGTGATGTCATGAACCCTAATGGACTGACCTAGTGCAGCCTTGGGGGCTCATCGATAGATGGCCTTGCCTATGTCATACACTCAGAGACCTCGTAGTTCGACACAACCAATGACTTTGTATTGATGAAAAAATATTGTGCCATGATTTTATTTGGACAAACCTAAAAGGACCGACCTAATGTCTCAGGGATTCAAAAATGAGTCTTTCTTACGTAGCAAAAGTGCAGAGACAACGTAGTTCGAAAAAATGACAAAGACTTGACTGATTGATAGGATAGATTTGACCAGAGATGATCCTATGTTTGTCATTTTGTTGTGGTTTTCTTTAGGACATATTTCAATTTTTAGGTCTTTCTTCAGGAAATTTTGCGATGTTTTTTTTTTTTGTCTTTTTTTTTCAGGACATTTTATGATGTTTTTATCTTTTTTCAGGACATTTCAATGTTTAGGTCTTTTTTCAAGACTTTTTCAATGTTTAGGTATTTTTTCAAGACTTTTTCAATGTTTAGGTCTTTTTTAGGACTTTTTCAATGTTTTCCAAAGCCGTATGTGACATCCATTGTAGTTATATGATACAAATTTTTCCCCCAGTCAGGTCCAAGACTTAGCTGACTTTAAGGAATATGGACAAGATTCTACTGGTTTACTAGATGGTCAGTCGTCAGAACTCAATGTCAATCATTTATCAACCATGAAAGGAAGGGTATAATGTCATGTTGATTGGCGTGAGATGTTCTCCATCCTAAGCAAAGGCAGACATAATGACAGTAGATGGCAGAGCAATTATTGATTACACATGGTGCCTGTTTGCCAGGTTTTCACCATGGTACCTATCTAAAGTGCCTGTTTGCCAGGTTTTCACTATTGGACAAAATTTTTCTCTTTACTATTTTGTCATTTTTCTTTTTTTTTTTGTTGTTGCCGAGACGCCTGTTTGCCAAGTTTTCATCAAGGCAACGATTTTTTATCATTTTCTAATTTTTTTTGTATTTTTTCCATTCTTAGCTCGATCTTCTAATGCTATGCGTAGAACTTCTAGAGATGTAGACTGTTGATAGGCTCTATAGATTGTTCTCCCTCTGGAGTTGCCAGCTAATAGGCTTCATAACCAAAAGAAGAGATGATGACATAAGGACCCAACTAGTTTGGTTCAAACTTTCCTAGCTTTTCTCTATCAGCTTGGTTCTTAGGGTTCTATATTAGGACTAAGTCACCAATGTCAAATTTCTTGACCATGACCCTCTTATTGTAACTGCGACAAAGACAGTTCTGATACACTTGTAGATGGTTCAGGGAATTTTGTCTTCTTTCTTCCAGCATTTCCAGCTCATGTAGGTGCGATTGTCTATACTCCTCTCCATCTGTTAAACCCTTCAGGGAGACTCGTAATGAAGGAATTTCGACCTCAATGGGAAAGATTGCCTCAGCACCATAGACCAAGGCAAATGGAGTGGCCCTTGCAGGTGTATGAATGCTAGTGCGGTAAGCCCACAGAGCAGGATTGAGTTATATGTGCCAATCATGGCCAACATCATTGACTATCTTTTTGAGGATTTTAACAATGGTTTTATTTGACGCCTCAGCTTGACTGTTTCCTTGTGGGTAATATGGAGATGAAAAATGGTGTTGGATGTGAAATCGCTCACATAACTCCCAAACGTCCCAGTTTTTAAATAGACATCCATTGTCAGTGATGATGGATTGTGGAAGGCCATACTGGAAAATGATGTAGTTAAGGATGAACTTGGATATTTGTTTGCCGGTAATATATGTCAATGGGATGGCTTCAATCCACTTCGTAAAATACTCAGTGGAAGTGATAATGAATTTATGGTCGTTGGATGAGGTTGGATGGATCTTACCTATGAGGTCAAGTCCCCATTGAGCGAAGGGCCAAGGAGAGGTGATCGGCTGAAGTTCCTGTGCGGGAACATGGATCAAATCACTGTGAATTTGACATTTGTGACAAGTCTTGACATATTCTAATGCATCATTTTCAATGGTCGACCAATAGTACCCAAGTCTCGTTATCTTCTTAGCTAGAGTAGGACCACTTGAATGAGATTCACATATACCGTCATGTACTTCGCGTAAGGTTGTACCCGCGTCGTTAGTGTCAAGACACCTAAGGAGGGTATTGTCAAAGCTACAATGGTAAAGGGTGTCATTGACGATGGCATATCTCACAGCTTTTCTAATGAAGGACTTCTTCTGGTTATTGGAAAGGTTGGGTGGAAGGGTTTGGGACTTAAGGTAGTCGTGAATGTCTTGATACTAGGGAGAGTTGGGACCAACAAGTTCACAGACTATTTATGATTCTAGAATGTCATAGGCAGGAACCAACAATTATTCTATGAGAAACTCCAACTATGGCAGATTGCTTGGGATGTCAAGGAGAGAGCCTATTGTAGCCATTGCATCCGCTGCTTTGTTCTATGTTCTTGGAACTTGTTCAAAATTTACCATACGAAAGTATGTTTGGAAACTGTCAACCATTCGCTTATAGGGCATCAACTTCTCATCTTTTGTGTCATAGTCATCATTAACCTGGTTGATGACAAGCTGAGAATCTCCATAGACATGTAGTGCTCTAATTTACCATTTTATTGCCATTCTTAGTCCTATAACTAATGCCTCATATTCTGCCACATTGTTTGTGCATGGGAATGCAATTCGGAAAGACTTAGGAATGGAGTCTCCTTGAGGGGTGATAAACAAGATTCCTGCCCCTGAGCCATGATTTGTGTGTGATCCATCAAAATAGAGTTGCCAAGGTGCCTTAGGTTCCGTATGGAATATCGACTCATCTAGAAAATTTGCCACTAGCGGGTGATCACTTTGCAAAGGTGCATCTGCCAGTTGGTCTACAATGACTTGTCCTTTTATTTCCTTTCTTTCCACATACTGAATATCATATTCACTTAGAATCATGACCCATTTTTCCAGATGTCTTGTTAATGCTACCCTGCTCAACAAATATTTTAGGGGGTCGATCTTTGCTACTAGCTGCATCTGATGGCTTAGCATGTAATGCCTTAGTTTTTGTGCTGCAAAGACCATGGCTAGGCAAGCTCATTCAATTGGTGTGTAGTTTAGCTTATACCCAACCAATGTCCAACTAATATAGTATATAGCTCTTTCTTTTTCTTCTTGGTCATTTTGTGCTAATAATACCCCCAGTACTGAACTAGTTGTCGAGATGTATAGGATCAATGGCTTTCCTTGAATGGGAGGCATGAGAACTAGCTTTGACAGTAGATAGTCTTTGATTTACTAAAAGGCTTCTTGACATTTGTCTATCCACACAAAGGGGATAGCCTTGTGCAACAGGTATTGGAATGGGTGGCACTTGTTAGCCAATTGGGCTATGAAGCACCGAATAGATTATACCCTGCCTTGTAGAGTCATGAGTTCACTGATTCCTCTGGGAGGAGGCATGTCTATGATGGCTTTGACTTTTGTTGGATCAACCTCAATGCCTCTTCGAGAAACTATGTATCCCAAGATTTTACCTGATGTTACACTGAAGACACATTTCTTAGGATTTAGTCAGAGTTTGTATTCTTCCAGTCGTTTGAAAATTATGTCTAAAACCCTGAGGTGATCTTTCCTGGTTGTTGATTTAGCTAATAGGTCATCTACATAATCTTCCATTATTTTATGCATCATGTCATGCAAGATTGTAGTCATAGCCCTTTGATATGTGGCACCTGCATTTTTGAGACTGAAGGGCATGACATTCCAACAGTATGTTCCCCATGGGCAAGCAAATGTCATTTTGTGCTGGTCTTTTGGGGTAATGCGAATCTGATTATAGCCAGAAAAACCATCCATGAGGGATAGCATCTCATATCTTGCTATAAGGTCAACTATGATGTCAATGTTGGGTAAAGGAAAGTCATCCTTTGGGCATGCCTTATTTAGATCTCTAAAATTTGTGCTAACGTGGATCAACCCATTTGGTTTTGTTATCGGCACCAAGTTAGATATCCATTCTGCATAGTCAATCGACTGGATGAATCCAGCATCTAGAAGTTTCTTCAACTCTGCCTTGACCAATAGAGCGACTTGAGGGTGCATTTTGTGTAACTCTTGCTTGACTGGTTTGACATTAGGCAATAGTGGCAAATGGTGCAGGACCAGTTCTGGGTCTAATCCTGGCATGTCTGCATAGGACCATGGGAAGTTTATTTTACATTCAACAAAGAATTTATGAAATTCTGGCCTCTATTCTTCAGTCAATGATGCAGCAAAGAGGACCATTTTGGGATCTTCTGTAGTCGATATGTTATCTTCTATGGTATCTTCTACCAACATAGCTGAATTCTCTTGTTGCACAGGAAGAAAGTCCAGTCCTCCATCTTTGGGTGCCTCAAAGAGGTTTTCACTCGCAGATATGTCCTTTATTTTTACTATTTTATTGTCAAAAGGTGCCTTTCAGTTTTCACCTAGAGACGTTTCATTTTTTATTTTATTTTTATTTTTACTTTTGTGACTAGAGGATGGAGCAGTCTCACTGAAGTATGCTGTGCAATCTAGATAAATGGTGAATCCCGCCTTGTGGTCACCATTAGGTATGTCCTCACGTAATCCCATAAATTTTGCAATTGCCTCATCATTCTGAAATGTATCCAGGACTGGCGGGCCTTATTGGTCCTAATCGACTAGTTGAGGATAAACTACGGAAATGCCATCATCGGTGTTGGTGAATTGTGGGGAGGATGCACAAAGCATGCAGATGGATTCAGTGACATTGTAGATGAGGTTATCATCATCCAACTCTAGATCAGATTCTATCCAATATTCCCCTTCACTTGTCTCATATTCATTGTCAAAATAAGGGGTGAAGGACCTAGAGTCATGATTATCAATGTCATTTGGTAATTCAGATGGGTTGGACTGATGGGATTTAGATAGTGGGGTTTGCAAATCATGGGGGGTGGTAATGGGAGTTTGACTATTTGGTGCCTGATCAATTTTAAATGTTTGCCAAAATATTTGTTCAGAGGTCAGTTCCCCTTCTTCGACAAACAAATCATCTAGGCAACAATCACTTAGGGATCGTTCTAAGCCAAATTCCCACTCTTGGGAGTCAGTTTTGGTGAGGGTTTCCCTAGTAGTCTCAACACTTTCCAAAGCATGTACTTGCTCACTTGAAAGTCCAGAGGTACGTCGATTGTCATAGTCGGGCAATCCAAACCCTAATCTAAGATACTTCAGTATTTTGAAAGGTTCTATGGGCTCTTTTTGACCAGCTTTATTTCTACCCAGGCCACTAGTACCATCATAGCCCTTAGCCCTCATTATATCATAACCCTTGCCATATTTTTGAACTGGTAATGGGGGTAGTGCGATAGTATCCTTATAGATCCATCCTGTGATGTCAGCAAGGTCCTCATTACTCATGTCCCCCCATTTGATGAAAACTATTTTTGGTGGAACCTTAAAAATTATTTGGGGTTCCATATTGAAACATGGCCTACCGTAGACCTTTGGCGACTTGGGTATTTTTGTTATGCTGTATGTTGTGTGCAGTTTGAATTCTCCGCAACCGAGGTCCTAGATCTTGACAGTGGATTCAGCCTTAGGGCTAGTGGAAGGTGGTGGTATGGCAGAAGATGTGGATGGAGTGGATGTGGAAGATGACATGAGTGTGGATGGGTCGATGTATTTGGATGACGAGGACCCAGGTGCTTCTTGGTTAATAGGTACTTAGTTTTCAGAGATACCTCTTAAGTTTGTATGATATTGGAAAGGGTCGGGGTATCCATATATGGTTATTTCTGTGCTGTCAAATGGAAACTTTAGGCATTGGTGATATGTGGATAGAACAGATTTTAAGGTATGGATCCATGGACGACCGAGCAAGATTTTGTATGGTAGTTCCAAATCCAGGACCTGGTAGGTTGTGTCCATAATGATCGGTCCCACTCTGATAGGGAGAGAGATAACACCACGTGAAGAGCATTCTTCGTCATCATATGCTTTGATCACTATACTCTTTGTTGGGTCCACGCATGCATCGGAGAATCCTAGAGCCTTAACCAGTTTGAGGGAGTATATGTTCAATCCTACTCCACCATCTACTAAAACCCATCTGACTTTGTGTTTGTGGACAAATCTTTCTATGTGCAAGGCATCGTTGTGGTTGGTTTTAGGTGATGAATAGTCTTGATCCAAGAAGGTGACATGGTGAGGCATAGTGAGGTATCCCACCATGGTCTCAAACTGATTGACATCAATGTCCTTAGGGATTGACGACTCTTGCAAGGTTTTATCTAGTATATCCTTGTGTGCGGGAGAGATACGAAGCAACTCAAGTATAGAGATTTGTGCGGGAGTCTTGCCTAGCTGGTTGATAAGGTTGAACTAACTTTTGGGTTGCCCCTACTTTATGATCGGGGTGGGTTTTGACTGTTTAGTAGATGGTCCAGGTATGGTAAGTTTGGGTTGCCTAGTGGGAGACAGAGCAGCTATGGTGACCTTGCCACTTCAAGTAGTAGCATTACATTGAGGTGCTCTCTTGATCACAATGGTGTTGATGTATTCTTCATCAGTTCGTACATTATTTATAATTGGTCCACTAGAATAGTCATACTTGGCTCAAGCGAAGTTAGCTTGATTATTGTTTGTCTATGGACTTGAGGTGGAAGCATTATGAGAACCATGGTCTTGCAGTGGATTCTTATGGATAGTATGATCTAAATTGGAGGTGAATTGAGATCCGCCTACTTCAATGATACGGCTTTCGATAAGATCTTGCACTAGGTTTTTCAATTGTCGACAGTTAGAGGTTTTATGTCCTTTTGTACGATGATAATTGTAGAATGCATTATCATACCACCATGCTGGTTTGAATTGTCTTGGGTCATATGGTTTTTGTTCCTGAAGTGTGATGACGCCAGTCTGGATGCATTTCTTGAGGACTTCCTCAATGGGTTCACCCAAAGAAGTGTATGTGTAACCTTTAGGAAATTGTCTCATTTGACGGTATTGTCCCTAATTGTTTTGACCACTCTAGTTGTTTGAAGGGACATTGGGAGGAGGTGTCAATGTCGTTGTCGGTTTGTTTTGTTGTTGAACCCCTTTTAGGGCCAGTACAGGACCCACAATGTTTGTAGTCTTGGAGTCAACAACACCGTTGTTTGTAACGTGTTTATTTTTAACCCAATATTTGTTTTTGTCAGCGGGTGGATTGACGTTTGTGTTTTTGGGACCATACCTTAGTTCTCCCTTTGTGATAAGGGCTTTCTCAATCTGGACCCCTTTTTCAACTAAGTCTGTGAAGTTTGTGCAACAATGTACTTGCAATGCATATTTTAGGGGCCCAAGAAGTGTTTGCACGAACATGTCAACCTTTTACCTTTCGGGTATATCAATATGACATCGACTAGCTAGACTTCTCCATTTCTGAAAGAATGGGATGAAAGTCTCACCAGCATCCTCTTGCGTGAGACTGCACAAGCTAGTGATAGAGGTATCCATGTCAATGTTGTACGCGTAATTTTTTATGAATTTTTTTTAAAGCTCATCCCATGTTTGGATATCCTTTTGATTGGAAAACCATTCAAGGGCAGGACCCGCCAGACTTTTAGAGAAAAGTATCATCAAGTATGTTTGTTCATAAGCGATGTCCATACAATTAGTTGCAAACTCACGAACATGTTCAATGGGGTTTGTCTTGCCTCTATATTTTGTGAAATTGGGTGACACATATCCTGGAGGAAACGAAGGCATGTATAAGCTCATGTCGAATGGGTATACATTTAGATCATATGATATTTCTAATTTCTTTCCCGATACGTATATGTTTTGGATAGTTTTCTCTAAACCCATCAATCTTGTTTGTAAGGCATCCATAATAGGGTCATTTGTGGTCCTGTGTGTTGGGTTTCCTGGTACACCATAGGTCCCTATTTGTTGTGCGTGAATATTGGTGTATTGTGGCGATATAGATTGTTGTGACATGTATGATGTGTGTGGATTGGTGTGTTGTTGGTACTGAAAGTTAGGGTTGGGTGTATGTTGGTGAGTATGAATGTGGGATGAGTAGGTTGGAATATGTCCCCCAGCCATTTGTGTTGATATTTGGGGAATATGGTGACCCTAAACATTTTGATTTATGAATGGTACCATGGGTTGTGTTATTTGGCCACCTTGTCCAAATTGTTGGGTTTGAACTAGGGGTATTTTTACATTTGATCCTCAGGAGGTAATGACATTTGATTGTGTTGGTGTGTTAACATTTTGTTGTTGTCCTTGAATGAATACATGTTGTTTGCCTCCCCCCAAAGGATTTTGCGAGATACCAATGAGAGGGTGTGTCGAAAGTGTACTCATGGTACTAGATGTTGTTGTCAAGAGGGGATTGTTGTGAATTGGTGATGCCCCGTGACATTTACCATTGTGGTAAAGAGAGGGTTTGAATAATTTTCCCACATTGCCGAGGGGCCATAGGTGGTTCCAGCCAATTGTGACAGTGTCGTGGATGTTGGGGGCATTGTGGCCGATTGTGATCCTCCAATGTATGTTGCATTTATTGAGTTGGAGGTGTTTGAGATGTTGGGAGTAGCATGTACTGTCGTTGTAGTGTCAAAGAAAGTATTGCTTGTAGTGTTTGGAGTTTGACCACTGTTTGACAAGTTATGTGTGTTGTTGATCTTAGGGTCTGGAGATGTTGATCTCAATGTGTCGATGTTGAATCCTTTAGGTAATTTGGCTCCTTGACTTAAGAGTATTGGCAAGTATCTATCTCTGTCGTATAGGACCATTTGTTCAACAAATTGAGAGGCCTCTGGATCTTGTGCCACTACCTCTAGGTTTTACTCAAGTATTTGACCGTATTCATCTTTACACAAGAATAGTTCAAATGGACTATTTGATGAGGGGGGTGTTGTTGTGAGAGGTTGATCCTTTGTGTTGGAAAATGGATCGTCAAAAGTCTAGTTCGGGTCGTATGTGGGATTGTTGACAGTGGACGTGGGGTCTTGTCAAAAGTTTTCCATTTGTCTCTTTTGTTTTTGGAGTCTAGTTTCCACCATAAAATGATATTGCTCAAAATGGAGATGACAACTAAATGCAAGGATGACACTATGTGAAGTCTAAGTTCAAAATGATGACTAAAATGTGTAATGTTTTTGGATTTTTGGGAATAAAATATGCAATGTCTAAACCTATAATGCAATTTAAGACAAGGATATCTAAGCACTTCTAAACTGACTTTTTGTTTTCGATTTTGGTTACTAAAGGACTTTGCTGAAAATAACAAGATGACAAGGCCAATATGACTAGTGAGTTTTCCTAACTAGACTTTTGAGTTGGAAAAAAATCTCACAAAAAGGGACAATGACTGAAAAAGATAATGATGGTGAAGTCCAAGATAACCTAGTTTCAAAAATAATGACGTTTGTGAATTGGTGCTAAGATTTATCTAATCCAAAGTATGCAATGATTTGAAGCCTAGGGGCAAACTAATGTCAAATGTATGCACCTAAAAATCAAGATGAAGGGTGAAACCTATGGTAAAGAATGCAAACTAATGGAAAAAAGTTTTGAGCAATTTCAGAATTGGTTTATGACAGGATTCCTTTGGAAACAGTGTTTGACAAAATATTGACAAATTGTGGACTCAGATTTGGATTTGTTTCAGGGTTTGATTCGTGACAGGCGAATGCGTCATTTGAAGCTGTGAATGCGTCACAGTTTGTCAAATGCGGTTTTTTTTGTGATTGCGGCTTTTGGACTGTCAAATGTGACTTGGTTTTGCATATGTGGCTCTGCAGTGTTTTAAATGTCAAATGCGGTTTAACAGAGCAGTTGCGATGTAGAAAATCGATTGCAGTTCAACATATGCGACACAGTTTTGTTTAAAATTAATTTTCTTGTTGTTTTGATGGCAAGTTTGATCTGTTTGGTGTTGAATGTTTTGTTTAGAACTATGATGAAACCAGAAAGCACTTGACAAACACAGTGTTTTGAATGTAAGCAATCACACATAACATAAGTATAGTCCTAAAATGCCAATAGGCCAAGGGTTTGTATACTTGATATAGCCCACCGATATACCCTAGATTGGTGATAAACACCTTTCCTTCTTGAGAGTGGATAGCTTAGAATTTTGGTGGCATTGGCTCCCCTCCACGGCTCATTAACGTCATTCGAGCACACCAAATTCTAATTCTTTGGGTAATGACATCCCAAGAATTGTTATCTCTACTCAAGGGGATCAGTAGTGAGTGTCTTTGGGCATGATACTATACCCTGCACTATATCAAGCAATGACCAATAGAACGGTTGGACACTAAGACAAGAGGTGTTTAATATGGACATTCTGTTTGTGGGGCATGATCCATTCGGTGAGAGTCCCCTTTTGGATCCATCTCGTTGGAACCATACTCATGATTCTTGGGTTTCCCCCAAGAATCCACTTTTATATACCGGCTGGAAGTCCCTCGGTGTCAGGGTGCTATCGGTCTGAGTCGTCTTGGGGTGAGTACTTTTTCCCACCAGAACAGGCCCAAGTTCTAGAGTTAGTAACCATTTCTCTTACACCCAGGATCACTCGAAAGCTCAAGGGGAGAGGATACTTCGATTACCAAATCATGACAGTGACACAAAATAAGATGGGTCTAGTTTTCTGATCACCTAGTTTTCACAAGGTGAGAGCATAATCACCTACCACCTTCAAGCACAATCAGACAAATCAAACACACATCCATTTTAAAAGCACCAAATGAAGTGTTTTCTACACTAGAAATCGCAAACACGTTGTTTGAGGAATGAGTCTTTGACTAACGGAGCTACAAAACCACAAGTTAGCAGTTTTATCCACCAGTCTTGGACCCACGAAATGTAACCGCCACACACTGTGAAACATGAAAGCCCCTACTAGGAAGAATGCAGAAAATAAAACTAGAGTGCTAAAAAAAATAGAAAGAATAAAAAAAATTCAAAAACCTGAATGCAAATGAGAAGAAAACATTACCAGTGAATGTGTCATGACAGAGCAAATGCGTCGCTCTGTTCATCAAATGCAGCTTGATATTTCAACTATGGCTTTCCGGACTACGATTGCAGCTTGATAGAGCGATTGCGGCGTTTGGGTCTTCTAATGCGTCGTGACGCATCTGATGCGTCACGATTTTTAAAAAAAAAGGACCACGTCACTCCATACCTGTACCAACAAAAATGACAAAAGACATGAAAACCGTATGGAAATAATAGCAAATAACAGAGTCGGGTTCACCAATGTATCAATGGGTAAATTTCTAAGGATTAGATTCAATGAATTGAAAGCACAATAAACCCAAAGAAGTAATGAAGTGCAAAGGAAAATAAATGAAAACACAGAAAATAGAACAATCTCACCCAGTGTCTTCAATCTCCATGGCTGATCTCCATTACACCTTCTAACATGTTGATTTGTGTTGCCCTCAGATCGAGAGTGTGAGCAATCTTGACTATGCCATTTTCCTAAACAAGCTTTGAAGGATTTGAATCTTAAATTCATATGCCTATGACAATATGATAAATGAAAATAATAACTATCAATGCTAAATGACTATAATGCCTATATTAAATGAAGTGGTCCCAAATTCTGAACAAAATTGTCATTTTATAGAAAACACAATTTTGAATGGATGGACGAGATTGACTCTTGATAGAAACCTAAAATCAAAGGACGAGATTTCATTTGATAAATCCTAATTAGGGTTAGGGAAAAATTCTTAAGTGAGTGATCAAGATGTTATTTGAGAAAATTGAATCAGTGGTGGAGAAAACAGGAGATAATTAATTTTCAAAAATAAAGATTTTCAAAATTGAGAAGATAAAGATAGCCTACTTTGTGAGATTCAAAAAATCAAATAAGAGATGGACTAAAAAGCAATTTTGATAAAATCAAGAACCTACTTGCTTTATTTGATTTTTGGAAGAAAGCTACCAATCAACTCAAAATATGAATTCTGTGAGACAAATAAATAATCTTTTTTAGATTATTTACCAAAATGGACTGTCAGTTAAGATTGTGATGACATTTTAAATAATTTCATTTATTTAAAATGAGAGGAATATTAATTTTGTCAACTAAATAATTAAAGATAATTATTTAATTTAGCAGATGAGATTAAGAATTAAATAAATTAATGAATTCATTTCATTATGACAGTTAGTGACATCTTAAATAAATAAATAAGATTTATTTACTTAATAATCAAGAAGAAATAAATGACGAAAGGTAATTAAATAAATTAAGAAATTTATTTAATTAATGGAAGACTTAGACAATTAATGATGTATTTAACAAATAAATAATATTTATTTATTTAATAATGACGGGGAATAAGAGGACATGAATTAATTAAATAATTATGAATTATTTAATTAATAGATGAATGTGGACCAAGGACATAATTAAGTGTCATAATTATGCTACGACGAAAGTGGTAAAAATGAAGCTTGCAAGCCTAGGTCATTTTTAGGTGTCTACACCTAATATGACAAAATAGAATGGTCATTTGTGACTACTATGATAGAAGCTTTTTACTTTCCAAAGGAGTTCTACAATATGGTTAAAGTCATATTCAAAGATGAAAATGCACAAATTGAGGTAAATGGTGGACTCACAAAGCCCTTCTTTCTAGGAAGGTCTTTAAGGAAAGGGTGTCCCTTGGCCCCGACATTGTTTGTCATTGATATTAAGGGAATGCATTATTTGTTGAGTATAGAGAGACTAGAGAATCCTATGAAGGGTGTGATACTACCAGATAGCTCTAATCTAACGAACATCTATTTTTCTAATGGCACTACTTTATTCCCTAAATTGTTTGAAAAGAACATGGATAATGTTGTCAATAGGTTGAATGTTCTTTGTCAAGCATTTAGATCTAAAATATCCAACACTAAATTAGTCCTCTTAATTTGGAAACCTAATCCTCCTAATTGGTTCTACAAATATGAATGGAAGTGGTATGGTTTAGATAAAATTTTGAGGTATTTGGATATTGCCTTCTCTATGAGCTCCTCTCTCAAAAACATGTGGTATTGGATGCTTGCAAAAATTGAGAAAAAACTAAAGAGCTAGAATAATAATTATCTTTCCATTGCTGGAAGAAGAATGCATGTCAAAAAATCTTGTATTCCTATTCAATATACTATGCTTCATTTTGGTTTTTTACAAGTTATCAAATAAATATAATCCACAAACATATTAGAAAATTCTTATGGTTGGATGGAAAGGGTAATAAAAATAGAAATGACCTAAAGGACCTAAAAATACAAGGTATAGCCTTAGCTTCCAAGTGGATTGTGAAGGCCTTAACTGGTAACGAACCTTGGAAGGCATTAATAAAGAAAAGTATCCAAGAAATTGTCCCAAGGAAAGTAAAGTCTTAAAAAAATCTACATTTGCATGATATTATATTTGGTAAGTTCATCTCTAAACCAAGTGGGTCTACAGTTTATGGTAGCATTTGGAAGGCCTAGGAGTCATGCAAGAATTTTATTGTTGATGGGGAGGAAATTTCTAGAACCAAAATTGTCTATGGGTATTCAAATCTATATGGTGGAATTTGTATAATAACAATAAAACCTTAGCATTAATGCAAGGGTGCTTTGATAAGAAATGATCTGGTAAAGGAATCTACTATTTCAATGAAATTTTAAATAATAATATGTTGAAGGAAAGAGAAAAAATAAATGGAGAATTTGATATAAATGATGTCAATAAAATAACATATTCCTCTGTCAAAATAAATTTGAATTACATATAGTTTATAGTTGAAGTAAAAAATGAGGAGAGCAATTATGGTTATTTTAAATGGATTGATGACACCCAATATTAGATGTCAAGTCTATTGGTCTATAAAAAAATATTAGCCCTTCCCAAGAGGTACTCAATCATGTTAATCAATCCTAGAATTTAGATGTGGGGATTAAAGAATGGTCTAAAATTATTAAAGTTTGTTGGTCTAGGAAGATTGAACCTAAAAAAATGCCACTTCAAGTGGTTGTTGTTGTTAAAAAAAGTTGTTAGTGGTGCTAGCACAAATCTTGTGTATAACTGTGATGAAGATATTGAACATATTTTTTTTAAATGTCAGTATACCTCTGCTATTTGTTCTAATTTCTTAGGGAATATGCAGGGGTGGGACTATAGGAATAATATCACTTGGTTTGAAATCTTGTATGAGTATGTTAAAGGTTTTAATGTTGAGTTTAAGATACTATGGTCTATTTTAACTACTAAAATCTTATGGTTTTTGTGGAGAAGAAGAAATGAAAACCTATACCAAGGAAAAGAGAGGGACCTTACTACATCTAATTATAGATTCACACATATATATATTGATTAAATAAGTAGGGTAAGGTCCCTAATCCATACAATAACAACAAAATTGTCCAATGCATAAAAAACCAAACAAGAACAACAAAAAGAGGAGACAACAAAATAGGAAGCAACACTACATCTACTCACCAAAACCATTGAGAACAAGCATCAACCAATACCTAAAGAATCAAAATAGATAACCCTATCCAAGTACTAGTAAATTTTTAACTAGATCATACTATCATCAACCCAAAGATTATAATAAGGAAAGAATAACCTATTATAAGTTCCCAACAAGTAAATAACCTTCAAACTAGAGATTAAAAGAATGTAAACACAATTCGGGCTTACCAAGCCATTATCAAAAATAAACATTACAATAGAGCCAAAACACCAATTGACCAAAGACATTAAAAGAGAAAAAAACAAGAAGCATAACAAAGGATTAGGCTTCCTCTATAAGGCTCCAAGCTTTCTTCAGGTCTTCCATTGTTTCCTCAAGGCTATCCTTGGTCTCCATCTCCCCAGACTAATTAGATTCATCCATGCTTCCTTTTTTCCTCTACTACTTTTTGATCTTGCCCTATCCAAATATAGTGCCCATCATAGCTCTTTTCATGACTCCATCCATCACTCTATAGAAATTATTGATGGCCTCCTCAATAGCATGAAGCCTATGTGAATTATATTCTCTCTGCAACATTCTTTTGAGTTGCTCCATCCTCTCTTCAAGCATTTTCTTTTTTGTCTTTTCAATTTTAGTTTTTTTCTTTCAAACTCTCAACATTGATAGGGGTATTAGTGGTAGTTTTCATGGCTTCCAAGTCGATTGGGTTTCATTTATGTTTCCCTTTTCTCCAAATTTTTTCCCCTCATCCGCACCATGCTTCTCCTCCTTTTGAGTGTTACCTTCTTCCTCTTCTTGACTAGAATCCTCAATATTGTCAGACACTGACACTTCTTCCTTAGAAAGCTCAGTTTCTCCAAAACCATCTAGGACATACTCCTCCTCAAACGAGATATCATTCTCCTCCCTATAAAATCTTCCCTTTTCTATTCTCAATATCCAAAGGGGCCTCTATCTTCTTATTAGTAGAATTTTTAGTTTTCTTGCTTATTTCCTTTCCCTTAGAAGCAGCTAGAGAAAGACAGATTGACCTACGACTAGCGGGGGTGGTGGAACCACTTTTAGGGATAATCTCATGATCATATGGAATATAAAATATGATCATTGTTTTATTTTTGGGACCTCCCATAGTTTCCTCACTAGGAAGGCTATCCTTCTACAAAAGCATATAATCACCCCGATCTAGAATCTATCATCTCCAAAATTGCACCCTTGCTAAGCTGAAAAATATAGCACTTTGGAGAAACATTGGAACATTCCTAAGTTGTGGGTTACCTAAACTTGGAATGGACCTCCAAAGAAAGCTAGCTCCTAAGCTACTCACCTAAAGTACTCTAAACTAAAGTTTTTGTAGAGAAAAAGGGGAAGGAGAGCTTGAATATGAAAACACTATCCTAATGCTTTAAAAGGTGAAACACCAAATTTTTGTGACATATACTACTACATAACATGCACAATGAGATCAATAAGCCAGCTTATTTCAAGACACAACTCACACCTTTCTCATGTTCATGTATTAATATTTCATAGGAAGGATTTAGTGTTTGCAAAATTAGAAGGAAAAATGAAGATTCTCACAACTAACTATTGATTAACACTATGACACAACCTAAAACCTACACAAACCATACATTTTTCTATTTAGAGGTGTTAAAGATGAGACATACATTCAAGGATTTGAGCATAAATCACAAAAACATACATCAATCATTCAACCACACACAGTAAACAATGTTGAGAAGGTAAAAATCACTACATTTAATTGAATATCAAAGGTAAAATACTATAATACATGCCTATAAATGAGTTACAATTTGTACTTTTGCTTGAGAAGAGCTACCAAAATCTACAAAATTATTCTAAGGCCAAAAAGAACTCACTTAAGAAAGCTTCAAAAGCTTGCTTATATGCTTCTCAACTGTTGCACAAAGATAGGAACACATATTTCTCCAACTCAACCTCCTTTGGTCGTGCAAAAATAAAAGCCCTATTTTTTAGCCCCATAAAGATCTCAAAAAAGGCACAAGAAAGAAGAAAAAGTCACTCCATGACTTTACCCACCATAATGACCCCTAAAAACACTCTAAGATACTTACCAAGGTCTTCAAAATTGAGTCAAATTACTCCTATATTCCCTCCACATGTATGTCAACCTCCCAACTTCCCCTATATGCTTGCACCAGTCATTATCTCCAACTATATCTCCTTTAATCATATCTTAAAAAACCAACACCTCTTATTTGCATTTACATAACACGTATTAAAGTGATTTATAACATCACTTAAATAAATGTTTTACATTTCAATTTTGTTTCAACCTATGCAAAAATAAAGGCATGACTCGGCCTATGTCTTGGAAGAAAAAGAAAATACACAAGTCATAAAGAGGACCATTTGGTTTTACTTTGCAAATTATGCAAAAAGAACATAAGGCACTCTAACACTTTACAAAGCATTAGTTTATGTTGAAAAATGTTAAAATAAAAAGCAAAAAATGTCTTTTGCTCTATCGACCAACCTAGGGTTTTTAAAACCCTAACACCAAAGCCATGGCCAACATTCACTTCACACTTCATTTTTTTTACTTGAATTTTTTGGAAAACATGAAGGCGTCGTCATGTCTAAACTTCATGGAGTTCTTAGGAGGGTTTGATGGTTCTAGGCCATATTGGATAGGTTCATGGATTCTCTACTACTGCCACCATTCTGGTGAGTTACCCCTTTGTTACAAAATGTTGAGATCTTTCTTCTAACTGTAATAAGAAACCTTGTGTTGCTCTGTCAATGGAAACATCTTCATCATAAAGCTCAAATGCAAACTATTTTCCTTGAATCCACAATTTTCTCTTTGGTGAAACAAATTTCGAAAACCTTATGTTGGCTTGATATTTTAACCTTATGAGGAAAACAGTAGAGAAGCTTCTTTTACTGTACAGAAAATGACATTGCTTCCTCTTTTACATGTGTTTTTCCCTATATAGAAGCATTATGGGTTCATATTTTTTACACAAATGAGTTTCTATATATGTAGAACAATGGTGAAAACGTTTATTTTCTATGTATTTTCCTCATGCTCTATTTCCCTATATTTTTGCAAGATTTTCAAATAGAACTCGTTTTCCTATTGAGGGTTCCACTTTTTTTTTATGTTGTCACTAAGTTATGTATCTTCTTCATTCCATGATGAGTATTTCAACACTGTGATTGTTCCTTTTCATTTTGAACTGTCTTTTACAACTATACTTTCATGACGGAGCATAGATCTATAAAATATCACTTATGACTTCATTGTGTTCATGCTTCATATCTCTACCTTTTCTCAAATTCTCATGCAATAATATCCATGATTAGGTCCAACCCCTTAATGACTTGCCAGTTGATTGACAATGACTAACTAATTCTATGCTTGGTGACTATGCACTTACAATGACTATACATTGTGTAGGTACCATGGTATTTACTTCATCTTTTGTCATATAACTGTCCTTACCACTGTGCATGTGTTTAAGGTTACTGCCTTTTGTCCTTCATGATTGTTCTTGCACCTGTTTGCATTCTTGTGAACTTTCCCACCATGTATGATGACCTCCAACTGTTATAACCATTGCAATAACCTTGTAAAGTTTAAATTATCAACAAAAAGCACAAATGAGACTCTTTACTTGACTGGCCCCTTACTATCATTCAAGACTACCCTGTTGATATCTATAAGCATACTTTTTATAATGTATCCCAAGGATCTTGAAGAGCAAAAATTTGACAAATAAAAATCCTTTGTGTTTGCTGTCCTACAAACCTGAATGCTTAAGACCTATGCTCTTCTTCAACTAGAATTGTTGTAAACTTGTAGTTGCCATCCAGTTAATGAAATAGTCATTGTGATGCATAGTAGTATTCCCAAAATGATATTGTCCTAGTATCCTGTGTGATCATCCAATAAGATAAACCTTGATGCCAATGAAACATAGCATCAGGCTTATTTAGTAACTTGGAAAGTGGTTAAACATAACCACAATGCATATCTAGTCCCAAAAGTTTCTTTGATATGGATGTCATGATTGTCATCCTTTTGATAAGAATTGATGAAAATTCTATACCTTTCTCTTGTAGAACTTTGTTCTTCATATAACTGTATTTTCTACCCATTAACTATGAGGTGACTGTCCTTGTGCTTCTGGAAAAGCTGACTTTAATATCTATCTTTGCATGATGATTTTGTGCATTGAATTGTCATGGATTTACAATTGTAACTTTATTGAAGAATTTTCATGACTTTCCTTGGCATGTAAGTGATTTTTGTGACCTGAAATCACTTTCATTGATGAAAATTACACCTCATATCTCTCTCAAACAAAAGGGGAGCATGTTGGGCTCAACCCTTGTGGGATCCCATTTCACTCTACATGCTATAATATCAAATACAAATAATTTAGCAATGATAATTTCATCTATACCTACGCAATGAACAAACATGTTAGATAAAAAAGAGCATATGATAGATGTTTATGATAACCTTTTTGTTTTCCTAGACATCTGTGATAGGGAGACTATTTCAATGCTTTATGAGAATAGGCTATATGTTTATAGATGTTGCACATGTAAATATTGGTGATCCCAAGTGTAACTATCAGGAAAACAAGAAAGATTAAAAGCAAACACTCACGCAATCAAACTCTAATGCAATCTAAAGTCAAACAAAAAAGAACAAAGGAAATAAGCTAAAACATAAAACAATCTCACCAAAGATCGATGTAACTCCATGGATAACCTCTATTGTCCTTCTCCATTTCGTTGTATTGGTATTCTTTCCCTCAAATTTTTAGTATGCATGCAAGTATAGCCTTGATAGATGTGATTATAGCAAAATATCAAAGATTAAACAAGTGCTCTGAAAGTCATACAATTTTGGGAGAGGTAAAATGATGAAAGACATATCAATTTATAGAAAATTGATCATTCAAATGATAGGCTAGGATCGAAAGATAAACGAACAATTGAGATCAAAGGATTCAACATGCATTATGATAATTGTTAGTACTGACATGAGTGATAAAACCTAAGAATAGAGATAAATATTAAATAATAATTTAATCTTCGATTTTGGTATTCAAAAATAGAAGAATAATGTTTGCATGAAAAAGATAAAGATAGATCAAAAGAAACGTTTTGTTTGAATGCACACACAAAATTTAATTAATTAAACAAAAATATTTAATTAATAAACATGTACACACATACGAGTTAGAACTAGATAATTGATTGATTATGAAAGAGAGTTTATTCGTGAAAGACAATCAATCATTAAATCAGGAGATAACTGACTGATTTAAATAGATCTCAAGTGAAGTGGAAATGAATACTTAGATAACTTAAACATTTATCTAAATATAGAGGAATGTGTTAAAAATAGACCTTTATGAATTAAATGATTTATCTAATTCAAGATTTGACATTTAAGTATTAATTAAATAAATAAGATTTATTTAATTGAGTAAAAAGAATGTTAGATGAATAATTAAATAATTAAAGTATTTATTTAATTATAGTTGGAAGTATGGTAAAGGTAAATTAAATAAGAATTTATTTAATTTAAGAAGGATAAAGTTAATTAATGACGTAATTAAATAAAGAGCGTTTATTTAATTAATCAGGATAGAATAAAGAAAATGTGAATTAATTAAATAATTAAGATTATTTAATTAATAGAAGAATAAATATTAAAGTGAATTAATTAAATAATTAATTTTATTTAATTAATAGAGAAATAAAGGACTTTAGAGAATAATTAAATAATTAACATTATTTAATCATGACTATGAAAATATGAATTATGAAGAAATTGAAGTCGTAGGCTTAGACCAAATTTCAATGTCTACATTTTCCCCTCTTTGATACAATGTCATTTTGGCATTGTGTCAAAGAAAATCGATCAAAAACATGCCCTAGTCATGCTCCAGTGTGAAATAGGTGAAGGTATGTCCCCTTGAGAAAATTGACAAATTTTTAAAAAAATTCAAAAAATTTGGAAATAATCCCGATTAGTCAATTTGATAGCCAGGAAATGCAGTGGAGTTGATAGAAATGAATTTTGAGGTGTTAGGTACGTGTACGGGTCGATAGAAGTTGGAAGTTTATGTGGCTAATAGACAAGGTTGGAGGAAATGCCTCCCAAAACCCTAGGTATAAATAGAAAAGGGGTGAAAATCCAATTCATTTTCACCCACCAAGTTTAGAAAATTGAGATTTTTTCTTTGGACTCCTAGCGACCATGTCTCCAATTCCATACTTGTACCATCACGATTATTGCATCTAGATATTCAAGCGACCTATAGACGCAACCTCCCTAGTATGTAGTTTGAAACTAGCTCTTGAAATTTTAATTTGCACGTATTTTAATGCATTTATTACATGTTTTTGTTAAGCATCACTTTTGTAGAAAACTGCATATGCATGTGTAATTGACACATATGTATGTGGAATTATGCATTTGTATTTTCACGTTATGGCTTAGCATAGGGTTTTCAAAATATATACGCATCTATGTTTTATTTCATCACATATGTACTTGCACATCACATTTGCATATAACAATAACACATATAGAAAAATGTTACAAATTTGTTATTTTAAGTCACATTTGCATTTTGAATGGGCTGATGGTTAGGCATGACTGTATATATACGTATCTGCATTATGAAACACATTTGCATTTTAGGATCACACATGTGACATTGTGAGACGCATTTGCAAATTTAAATGAGATGTGATATTTTGCAACGCATTTGAAAATAAAATGATGCATTTGACTGGAAGAGAATTTTGGAACTTTGGACTAGGATAGGTTATTGATTCTGACATGAGGCATGCATAATGCCATTGTAGGTTGTATTGGATCCTATATATACCAGAGAGTCGAGACTGTTGACTTTCAGGTTTCATGATAGTTTGTGGAGTGGGGTGAGATAGTTCCTGTGGCATTTGGGTTTACATCATGTGACATTCAAGCCCAATATTCGAGCAAACCAGGGACTATTGACTGTGTTGTGTGAGCGGTGGCACTTAGAGACATCGTTGTTCCACCTACCTACTAGTGAGGTGATGGTGAATCTAGAGGATGTGTATAGGATTCTTAGATTACCTATTAGAGGGACTAGGGTCATGTATGATACATAGAGGGGATTTGCAGAGATGTGTAGATATTATCCCCACCAGGACATTAGACAACTGGGGATAGAACATTATGAGATTAGATGGCATGTATTAGCTCAGAGATATAGGAGATTAGATTGTCTATTGTGTACATTGATTGGAGGTATAGTTCTTCCTAATCATCGAGGTCATGGATTCCCTAGAGGATGGGGGGAGATGCTTGTTGGCATGCTGGAGAGATAGGTTGTATATTCCTGGGGCCCTTGTTTATTAGCTATGTTATATTTCTATTTGCATGATATTTCCTATAGAGAGGCATAGTCCATGAGTTGTGGTACCACACACTTGATGGTATGGGCATGGGAACACATAGCCATTTTTCATCCACCTATCACAGTAGAGGTTCAACAAGGATCACCTTATTCCTTCCATTATGCGGGGGCTAACACCCAATATCACGTTAGTGATATAGGATATTACAGACATGCCATTGACACAATGGTTCAGTTTATTTGGAGGCCATACATGGATTTCCCATAGCAGCCAAATGAGGATGAGAATTTGACATACTACCAACAGACACAATACTTGATTAGATGCACAGTCTCCCATGTACACATCATTGAGAGGCACTTGCCGAATAGGGTACTGAGACAGTTTGGTGAGGTGCAGGATGAGCCTCAAGGTTGAGTAGAGTATGCCCGATCATCGAGAGAGGTGACTCTATGGGGTGTTGAGATTCTCATTGCCACTGTAGAGGAATACATTGATGCATTGCAACTAGTACAATGACGTTGGAGAGGTAAAGCAGTGGATCCGAGCATGACAAAGGCATATGATCATTGGTGGGCCACTCATAGGCTAGTACCATTGATAGATCCAAACCAGGATGCTCTATTTGAGAGGTGCAGGATAGGGCCACGAGGCAGACATGGCAGAGGTAGAGTTCAGCAGGGTGGTGATAGGGGTGATGATGGAGATGGTGGTCGAGGTCAGAGAGGTGGTGGTAGGGGTGATGACAGTGATGGAGGTCGGGTCCGAGTGATGAATGGGTAGCTAAAATATAGAGAATCAATGGTTGTCCCTCAACTGGTGGCATTAAGACTGGTGGTGTGAGTAGTAATCCTTAATCAGTTGAAAGGCTTCCTGGAATTTAGTTGTCCATACAAAGGGTATTCCTTTCCTAAGTAAATGTTGAAAGGGATGTGTCTTATTTGCTAACTGCACTATGAATCTTTTGATGGATTGCAGTCTCCCTTGTAATGTCCTTAGCTAACTAAGAGTCGCTGGTTGAGGCATGTCTATGATTTCTTTTACCTTGGCCGGATCTACTTCAATGGCTCTTTTGGAAATGATATACCCCAAAACATTTCTTGATTTCACTCCAAACACACATTTCTTCGGATTTAGTCTCACTTTATACTCTTCTAGCCTTTGAAATATCTTGTCTAAAACTTGTAAATAATTTTCCCTTGTCAGTGATTTATCAATAAGGTCATTGACATAATCCTCCATAAGAGTGTGTATAAGGTCATGAAAAATAATGGTCATAGCACGCTGATATGTTGCTCCATTTTTTTTGAGTCCAAAGGGCATTACATTCCAGCAATACATTCCCCAAGAAAATGTGAAAGTTGTTTTAGGTTGGTCTATAGTTGCAATCCTGATTTGAATATATCCTAAAAATCCATCCATAAGGGATAACATCTCATACCCTGCTATCATGTCTACTATCATGTCAATGTTGGGCGGCAGGTAGTCATCCTTAGGACAAGCTTTATTTATATCTTTAAAATTTGTGCAGATGTGGATGCCCCTTGTTGGTTTGGTGACTGGTACAAGATTGGAAATCCAATTTCCATAGTTGATTGATCTAATGAATCCAACGTCTAATAGTTTCTTCAACTCAGCCTTGACTAGTAAAGCAATATGTGGGTGCATTTTCCTCAATTTATGTTTCATTGGTTTTACACCTAGTTGTAAGGGAAAATGGTGTAGTACAAGTTCAAGATCCAGCCCAGGCATGTCTACATATGACTAGGAAAAATTAATCTATCTTTATGTAAAGAAGTTGTGGAATTCTGGCTACTCTTCTTTTGTCAATGATGCTACAAAATATACCAGTCGGGGATTCTCTTATGTGCCTATGTTAACTTCCACTAATTCTTCAACTAGCATGGGTGAATTTTCATGTGCAATAGGGAGAATGTTCAAACCTCCATCCTTAGGTTCCTCAAAGAGGTTTTCTCCTCTAGATGCGTCCTTATTTTTTGCTTTTTCATTGTCTAAAGGTGCCTTTTGGTTTCACCCAAAGACTCATCATTTTTATTTTTGTCATTATTTTTCTTATTTTTGTGACTGGAGGGTTGAACAGATTCTCCAAAATATGCCTTGTTGTCCAAGTCAATGGTAAATCCAACCTTGTGATCGCCACTAGGTATGCCTTCTTGTAATCCCAGGAACTCAGCAATTGCTTCATCGTTCTTAAAAATGTCTAAGACGGGTGTGTCTTGTTGGTCCCAATCAATGAGCTGGGGATAGACTAAAGGAATTTCAGCATTAGAGTTGTCAAAGTTCAAAGGGGTCAAGGTAAAAGCTGAGTTGTTCATGTAGTCACAAAAGTTTCTTACCAAGTCCTCTTTGCTCTTTTTCTTAGATCTAGGTGGATTCTGAGGTGGGCCTAATGCCAAGGTTTGGTTATCTAAAATGGATTTGTTAGGCTCCCAAGAGGTAGGATCAAGAGATTCCCAATAGTAATGTTTAAACCATTTCTCTTTTGTCATGTTCTTTGGTGGACAAGAATTCAATGGATTTGGGGAAGATTTCAACATTAAGTCAAGTTCTCCAAATATTTTATCAAGGTCCATGGTAGATGTGGATGATAAGGAATCCCACTCATATTCGTTAGAGTCAGGGGAGTCACAATAAGGTTGGTCATTTGGTTTGTCGAATCTCTTGATATCTTCAAAAGAACTTACTTCCTCTAGTAAAGGTGATGTGGTACTAGGAACACCAATCTAAATTGGTTGAAACCCAAGCCCTAAGCCTTTCAGCCACTTAGAAACAATGATTGGTTTTGTCCTCCCATCTTGATGTAAACCTAAACCACTATGTCCAATATATCCCTTGCTTTGCATGATTGTGAAACCTTTTCCATATTGATCTGTAGGAATGTGAGCAAGTAAGGGAGGTTCTTCATGGTCTTCTCTATACAACTAGGAGGTCACAACTTCTACATTTATGGCTTCTTTGCTTAATTCTCCCCATTTTGTAAAGGTTGTTGCAGGAGTGATGTGTATAGTGATCACTGATTGTCTCCTATATGCTGTAGATAAACCATAAGATTTAGGAGGAATCAAGTGACTAACACAATAAGATGTCTTCATCTGATATTCTCCACAACCCTTGTCTTGGATCTCAACCCTAGGAGTGGAAGGTAGTGATGGCAAAGTGTATGTCTTGGTAAGAAAGGATGGATCAAGATATTGAGATGAATTGGATGATGAAGCTTCTTGGTTTACTGACACTTGGCACTGGGGTGTCTCTTGTAGACTGGTGCAATATTGAAATGGATATGGGTCAAAATCTATTGTTATTTCAGTGCTATTGTAAGGGAATTTTAGACATTGATGATATGTGGAAGGGACTTCCTTCATGGCATGAATCCATGGTCTGCCTAGCAAAAGGTTTTATGGAAGGGTGAGATCCAAGATTTGGAATTTTGTCTCCATGACTGCGGGGCCAATTTTGATAGGAAGTGTTACCACTCCCTTTGATTTTCGTTCCTCATCATCATAAGCCTTAATGACAATGCTTTTGGTTGTGTCCACACATGCTTCTGAGAGACCTAATGTGTTAATCAATTTTAAATTGCAAAGATTTAACCCTACTTCTCCATCTACCAGAACTCGTGTAACTTTGTTTTTGTCCACAAAGAGTTCAAGATGTGATGGGTCATTATGATTTTTCTTCTCAGTTGCATAGTCTTGTTCAGAGAATGTTGTATGATGATTATTAGTCAGCTAACCTACCATTTCCTTTAAACTATTGACATCAAGATCATTAGGAATAGTCATGATTTGTAAAGCCTTATCTAAAATGGATCGATGTTTAGGGGAGATACGCAATAGTTCCAAGATAAAGATTTGGGTTGGGGTCTTCCCCAACTGATCAAGTAAGTTATACTGTGACTTTGAATTTTGTGGTGTCTGATGTGATGTAGGGCCTTGAATAGTGATCTTGGTTCAACAAGTGTTAACATCACACTCGGGAGTTTTATTTATGGTAATGGTATTGACTTGCTCATTAGCTACCCGAAGGTGATTAATGATTTTGCCACTATAATCATGCTTAACATTAGCAGAGTTGGCCAAAGTATTGGTTTTGTTATCCAAACTGGGGACTTTTCCTTTCCCATGGTCATGTAGTGGATCAAAAAAGACCTTGTGATCAGTGTTTGAATATGTCACTTTTTGTCCACTAATCTGAATAGTTCTATTCTTGACAAAGTCTTGTATGATGTTTTTTAGTTGACGACAATTTTGTAGGCTATGCCCTTTGGTCCGATGGAAATCACAAAAGGAATTATCATCCCACCAAGATGGTTTGAATTGCCCCAAATCATATTTTCTTGGCTCTTTAAGCTGTATAAGATTGTGTTGCAATAGTTGTTTCAAGACTGACTCGATGGGTTCCCTGAGGAGAGTGAACTCATGTTTCAGAAACCTTCTTTGTTGTTGTAGCTATTGGGTGTTTTGGGTAGTGTTGGGGGTTTAGTTAATGGTGTTAAGTGTGTTGGTAGAGGGTTTATTTCATCTAAGTGTGATGATCGGTCGTGCTTGTATATTTTTAGCATCAACTACCCCATCATTGGTAACGTTTTTATTCTGAGACCAAAACTTGTTTTTTTCATTGGGGGTGTTTTGCACAGTTGGATTTTGTTGGGTGTCTGTGTCTTAAGTTCTCCTTTTTCGATGAGATATTTTTCTAGTATGAGCCCCTTTTCCACTAGTTCTATAAAGGATGTGCAACAATGTACATACCCTTAAGTTACTTCTCAATTTTGGGTTGAGGTTTTCTTGGAATTTGTGTAAATGGATTTTGATTCAGAATCTGTGAAAATGGATTTTGATTCAGAGTTTGTGAAAATGGATTTTGGCCTAGAATCTATGAGGTGTTGGGTCGGTTTCCATATTGGAGAGAGGGTATGCCTCTTTTTTGTGAAACCCCAATTTGTGGTATAGTACTAGCGACATTAACACTGGGTATAGCTATTGTCTATGGAATAGTGCTAGTGACATTGAAACTTGGTATAGGAGATGATGTTCTAGATTTTTTGTTCCCAACAAGAGGACCAAAGGGATTGGACGATGACGCCCCTATGGTGAAATTTAGCCCCTGTGTCAAGGTAGGTGTACCAAATGGAGATGTGTGTATTATTGAACTAGTTTGTGTAGGTCTTCCAAATGGTATAGCAGTAGTCACTTGAGATATATTAGCACTAATGGTAGTGGTGTTTGTTCCCTGAGTAGTTGCAGTTTGTAGGGTACTAATATCAAAACCAGGAGGTAATTTGGCACTATCTACTAGAAATTTGGCTAAGTATCATTGAGGATCATTTGCTATATATTCATCTACGAAGGAAGCAAACTTAGGGTCTTGTGCAACAACATATATGTCTTCCACACAAATGTGTCCTTGTAGGTCTCTAGTAAAAAATTTGTCTAGCAAAGGCTTGTGAGGTATAGATGAAGATGTCCCTAAAAAGGGGTTTGAGAATGGATTGATGAATTCATTTGGATCAGCCATCTTTTCTCTTTCTTTCCTTTTTGATCTTGTTTCAACCATGTATTGTAAGCTCAAAGTGCAAGTGATGCAAAATCTAAGTCTATGGATAATATGAATCTAATCTATGTTTTTTGGGATTTTCTGAATATCAAGGATGAATGTATGCAGATATTTTTTTGGTATTTTCTTTGAAAATAAGGTATGTCTAAAAATGATGCTATTCTAGGATGACCATGTCTAAATATGTAAAGTCTAGGTGGCCAAATTGGAAGATTCTAAAAGAGACTATCTATCAGCTAAAGCTTAACCCGGGTTTCAATTTAGTTTTGACAAGGAACCTTTGTAGAACTAGGACTAAAGATAAAGTGAACTCCCAAACTAGACTTGATGAGTTGGAAGGATTCACGTGTAGGACAAAAGATATGATGACTAGGTTCAATGACAATGTTTGTTGAATCAAGGGTTTATCCAAAGCATGAAAGGGGGCCTATCCTAAAATATGTAAAAGATGATCTCTCTAAAGGAAATAAAAACCTCTAAACTGAAAGTAAGCTCTATAACTAGGATACCTATCGCTATGACTGAATGACTCCTAAAGGATGTAATTGTACAAATTTTGAGCAAACGTTTTGGTTTTTGTCCAAGAATTAGTGAAAAAAGATAAGTTAGATATTGGTTTGACTATTTGTTCTCGGTCTGTGACAATAAATTATGGTTTTCTAATACTTAGGCAAATGTATTGCAGAATTTAATAGTTGTGGTTTTCTTTCCTAGTTGCAATTTTTTGGTAAATGTAGACTTAGGTATCAGATATATGCGGTTTTGTTTATAGAAGATGCGACTCAAAATATCAATTGTGACTCAGACTTGGTCAAATGCGGTTTTGTAAGATTCTGTGTACTAGTAAAAGTTCTATGATAGGGGCATGTGCGTTGTTCTAGACTGTAGATGTGGCTCACCTATTCACATGCATCACAAAATATGACAAGTGTGGGTTTTAAATCAAATGTGGTTTTCTACTAAGAAACTATAAGCTAATCTAACAGATGTGACTTAATTTTAAACAGATGCAACTCAAAATCTCAGTTGCATTTTTTTGTTGATCAGTTACGATTTTCTAGTGACTAATAATGTAAATTGACTCTATTTCATGATCAAGTTTTGGAAAACAAAGAAAACAATTAGAAGAAAATTTATTTTGACACACGTGACCATGTAATATTTCAGAAAACAAGTACAATCCTAAGGCTGTGAAGAACATTATTTACTAAGTTCTCACTTGGGTTTTACCCTAGCTATGCTTATTCAAGGTAGATGACTAGTAGCCTGACCCCACTGGCTCCCCTCCACAGCTCACCACTTCATTCAGGGCAGCCAAGCTACAATACCCATGAAACTCCCATGGCATACTTCTCATCTCTACAATGAACCGTAAAAATGTGAGACAGCTTCACAGGTTTGACCTGCTGCACTAGTAAATAAAGGTTTTTTGGCTTACTAAAAACAAGGGTGTTTAATTTTGGAATTCCATTCATGGGGTATCATCCATGTGGTGAGATACCATTGCTACCCTTCTCGTCAGAACAATACTCGTGATTCTTGAGTTTTCCTCAAGAACCCACTTTTATATATCGACTAGAAGTCGCTCGGGTTCAACGTGTTACTGGTTTGAGTCATCTTGGGGTGAGTAATTTTTTCCACCAAGATAGGCCCAATTTCTAGAGTCAGTAACTGGTTCTCTTGCACCCATGATTGCACGAGTGCGCAAGGGGAGAGGATACTTTGATATACCAAATCGTGGGGTAATAGCAAAATTGTGCTTTTGCACCAAACACAGTAGACAGTAGTAAATTTTAAACCCAAATGACAATTTGCTAATCTACCAAACAATTTGTTTCAAAAGTAAAGTCTTTGAGATACGTCCTATAGAAAAACTCATTAGTAGTTTTCATATTAATCTTCCTCGGTCATCCTACAGAAAGGGTTTCAAAAACTTGTCTTCTATGATACGTCCTAAAATCACTATGTTAACTCCCTAAAACACATGCTGCAAACCAAACATTAGCTAAAATAAAAACACAAAAGAAAACTGTAAATCAAAAACTAAACCCAAAAATTGACCAGTCAGATGCATCGCAAAATTTCACCAGTTAGTTGTGGTTTGATAAATCAGGAATGCATCAAAATTTTCTAGATGCATCATTTTCTTTGTCAGATGCATTTTGGAATGTCAGTTGCATCGTTTCTTCTGTCAAATGCGTCGTTCTGTATGATACCTGTAAAAATCAAATAAAAGTCTATGGATTTGTGAAGACAATGTCTTCATTTCGAGTTCACCAATGTAACTATCAAGAAAAAAAAAGATTAAAAGAAAACACTCATGCAATCAAACTCTAATGCAATTTAAATTCAAACAACAAAGAACAAAGGAAATAAGCTAAAACATAAAAAAATCTCACCAAAGATCGATGTAACTCCATGGATAACCTCTGTTGTCCTCCATTTCACTGTATTGGTATTCTTGCCCTAAGATTTTTAGTATGCGTGCAAGTATAGCCTTGATAGATGTGATTATAGAAAAATATTGAAGATTAAACAAGTGCTCCAAAAGTCATACAATTTTGAGAGAGGTAAAATGATGAAAGACAAATCAATTTATAGAAAATTGATCATTTGAATGATAGGCCAGGATCAAAAGATAAATACACAATTGAGATCAAAGGATTCGACATGCATTATGATAACTTTTAGTACTGACATGAGTGATAAAACCTAAGAATAGAGATAAAGATTAAATAATAATTTAATCTTCGAGTTTGGTATTCGAAAATAGAAGAATAATGTTTGCACGACAAAGATAAAGATAGATTAAAAGAAACGTTTTGTTTGAATGCACACACAAAATTTAATTAATTAAATAAAAATATTTAATTAATAAGCATGTACATCCATATGATTTAGAACTAGATAACTGACTAATTATGATAGAGAGTGTATTCACGAAAGACAATCAATCATTAAATTAGGAGATAACTGACTAATTTAAATAGATCTCGAGTGAAGTGGAAATGAATACTTAGATAACTTAAACATTTATCTAAATATAGAGGAATGCATTAAAAATAAAACTTTATGAATTAAATGATTTATCTTTAATTCAAGATTCAACATTTAAGTATTAATTAAATAAATAAGATTTATTTAATTGAGTAAAGAAAAGGTTAGATAAATAATTAAAGAATTAAAGTATTTATTTAATTATAGTCGGAAGTATGGTAAAGGTAAATTAAATCATAATTTATTTAATTTAAGAAGAAGGATAAAGTTAATTAATTACATAATTAAATAAAGAGCGTTTATTTAATTAATCGAGATATAATAAAGAAAATGTGAATTAATTAAATAATTAAGATTATTTAATTAATAAAAGAATAAATATTAAAGTGAATTAATTAAATAATTAATTTTATTTAATTAATAGATAAATAAAGGACTTTAGAGAATACTTAAATAATTAACATTATTTAATCATGACTATGAAAATATGAATTATGAAGAAATTGAAGTTGCAAGCTTAGACCAAATTTTAGTGTCTACACCAAGCTCTAACAAACTCTCTCACTCATGCAAGCAACCTTGGAGCAACTAGAAAACAACTTCTATAGGTTGGACAAGCAGGAGGGGTGAAGCAGATGCAACAATTCAACTCAACTGGGATTTGTCATTCAGGCAATGACTGATCCCCTTTCTTTCGATATGCATTTTTACTTTTATGTATCTATAAATGTATAGTTTATTTCCTTTATTGCATTAAAATAGTTAGTCCCATGGCTTGTGTGGGACACCATACATTTATGATTATCAATAAAGACTACTTTTTGTAACAATTATTCACTCTCTTCTTTGTTGTACACATTTGCATAATGCAATGCAGTCTATTTGGTAATTTCTTTGATGTATATGGATATAACATAGCAAACTTGAATGTATACCTTTTATCTTTTAATTTCAAACACAATCTCAACTCTACCTGATTGAGCTAGAAACAAAATCAAATAACAAAACCTTCTCGTCCAAGACAAAAATTATAGTTAGTTCAAAATTTTCAGCATTAATGGTAACTTGAGAAATTTTCATTTCGAATGGCGATGGCTCAAACCAACTGGTGATAATTTTAAATAAATCTTGTTGTTCACATGTAAATAACTTGTGTCTTCCATTCCATCTTTTATTGGAAAAGACAACACCCCTACCATTAAGAAACATAATTAATTTTTTTTTATTGTACTCCATGCTATTAGAGTTGGCACGTGCGAAAATTTTGTGTCAATAGTCCCTTGAAATATCTTGAGTGGTTTGGGTGGGTAAAATCATTATATGAAATCTTTCAAACTCCTTTCCTTTTTTAATCCTACACGAGGCTTCTAAAAATAATTTCTTCTTGTATTATTTCTTTTATGCTTGTGAATATTTTTTGTACTCTTTCCATCATTAGAGTACCCTAGCTCCCTACTCTCCAAATTGCCTACAACCATTATGAGCAAGATAATGATGAACATAAGAAGTTAATAACTCAACAAGTACTCCATCAACACTAATTTCCTTCTATCCATGTAGGATTGTTTAAGAGTTCATATTTTTCTTTGAATATAATCTTTTTTATTTGACTTGGCAGTTGGATGAAATTCCAATACACCCACTCCAATTGTCTTAAGAAAAAAAATTTCATTGCATCAACGACCATATTACCCTCACTATACACATGGCCAATTTTATACTACTAGACGATTTTCAACATATTCTTACAATCATCCATAATGTCTTTTAATTCCCAAGGCACATCAACCATATTATTTAAATAGTATGTTATTAGCTTGGAATCAACTTCAACAAAGACTTTAGTGTAGCCTTTGTCCTTCATACAATTTATTCCTACCCACACAAATTTAGCCTTTTCCATATTGTTTTTTGCTATTCTTAGACCTCTGCTATATCCAACCACTAAATTACCTTGATGATCTTTGATTATTTCTCCTGCTCCCACCAAACCAGGGTTACCCTTTGAAAAACCATCAAAATTGCATTTTATCCATCTTGGAACTGAAGGTATCCAAATTGTACTCCTAATAAGTTGTTTTCTCCAGTTGATGTTAGTTAGATCTTGTGAGATACCCCATAGTTTCTTGATTCATAACTCTTTGTAGGAAGGCATTTTCTTAGAAGGAGCATATTTGTAGTTGTTAATATTCTCTTGTATATGTTGTCTTATAGACATGCATAGCTCTTTACTATTCTTTGCAATATCCCTGAAAAGTCTATTATTTCATTCTTTCCATAATCCAAAAGTGAGGAATGGGGGAACTTTCCTCCATAAATCAATAATGATGTTATGTGAATAGGGATTGAAATTCCAACAGTTTATAAACACCTTAACTAAAGAAGGAAAACATAATCAATTATCAGGTTTGTCATAAAGAAAGACCAAACTCCTATGAGTAGGGACATTGAAACAAGTGCATGATAGTTTCTTTAGCTTCATTACATAGGTAGGACTTCTTAAACAAGTAGAAGCCTTTTTTCTTAAGATTATTAAGAGTGAGAATCTTTCCATGTGCCACTGTCCACCAAAATAAATTAACTTTAGGTATTGCGTTCTTGCTCTAAACTATTTTCTAGTTAAATTTCCCCCTTTGAATCAGTGAGTATTCTAAAACTTCATACATAGATTTGACAAAGATTCTCCCAAATGAAATTTTAGTCCATATCCACTTGTCATCCCTATCCTTCGAGAAAAGATCAGATTCACCAATTTGTTGAAAAAAAATATGCAAACCAGCTTCCCAATTGTACTTTCTTCTCCCTCTACGAATATAATTATTCATATAATTTTTAAAATTTATCCATTTAGGCCTCAATCCATCCTAATTGATATAATTAGTGACATTTCTTCCAATAGCTCTTTTTAATGTGATTTTGATTTATTGAAGGTTGTTGTTTGATGAAAAATGAGCACAATTTGTCCAAGCATCTTCCTAGAAGTCTATTCTTTGACCATTCCCAATTCTAAAATCTTTTTATTGTTGAAAAGGTAACTTAAACACTGAAAATTCCTTCAAATGGGTTCCTAAATATTATGGAGGATGGTGAAGAACCATTGTTTAAAGGAGACCTACAAGATGCATAGTGTTGGCCTCAAGACCTAAGGAAAATCAATCCCAAATTCCAAAATGAATACATAGACTTCTAGAACAAGTATACTAAGCCCCATCAATACTCGATTCAAAGGGTTGATATTCTAAGACACCTAGAAGTTACTCATCAAAATTTTCACACATAAAGATGGGAGCATATATCGCCATCAATAGGAGCTATACTAGGGTTTCATTCATACAAGTTGATAAAAAAATTTCCTAGCAAAGACAAGTGATATTGTAATGGTTATAATGTTTAAAAACTATTTTCATACTAATGTGTTTTGAGATGTTTGTAAGGTTCTAAAACTAATATCTCTTACTTTGTATCCTGGATGGGCTGATGTAAATCATGTGACCATCCTAGTAACATATATATTATGTCCAAACTTGTGTTTTTTTGGTAATCGAATATCAATTTAAAAAAAATAAAAATTGGGAAACTAATTTATAGATCTACCACATTATGTGTGGATATGGTGCAACATGTTATAGACCCACTAAACTATGAAAATGAAAAGAAAACATGATGAAAACATTTAAAACATGTTCTTTAACAACATAAAATAAGGTTAGTATGATGTATAAACCCTTGAGACACTATTTCCCTTCAAAATCATAAAGTTAGAGGGTGAAGCCATAATAGTGGTTTACAATTTGATGGAGGAAGGAAAATTGAGAAAAACAACCCCATGGCAAAAAAATTGGTTTTAGGGGTTCGCATGAACCTACATGTTCGACCAAACCATAAAGGGGTTCGACCGAACTAGGGTTTGAGCGAACCCATTAACTATTGGGCCCACATTTCCCACCCAAAAAACAAAGGGAAAATGCATATTAGTGGGGGTTCGAATGAACCAGGGTTTGAATGAACCCTAGTTCGCTAGAACCCTTGGGGTTCGCTAGAACCCCCGTTCTAGCGAACCCCCTTTTTCCCTAATTTTTTAATTTGTTCACACAAAAACCTAAAATTTTACGCTTTCAAGCTCCGGTTGAGGATGAAAATGGGGGAATATTTAGAAACCAAACTTGGAATCAAGTAGCCTTTAGAACGAGCTATCCAATGAATATAATTTTAGTATGTTTTGGTTTTATTATCTATCTATTTTTTAAGTTTTATTAAATATAGGTTTTTCATCGAAAACAAAACTCTCTTTTCTACACAAGTGGAAAAATAGAAGATTATAAAAAAAAATTAAAAATATGAGTGCACCAGATATTGAAGTCCTTGATCCAACAAAAAAAAATAAGAAGAATTTTGATACATACAGTAAAAGTTATGCATTATACGGTTGCTATGTCCGAATTGTCATTTGATTGACTTTGAAACTTGATTAAAGAAAAAATATTCAATAAAAACTATCTAACCAAGTGGAAGAACTAGATATCAGAGTTATAAATCTAAATTTGAAAGAATTGGAATTTTATCCTTCATGGAAAAAAGTTATGTTATACGATTGTCGTCACTTTTAAAAATGCTGTTTTTTAAAACCAATTTTTTGGGAGATGGAAAAAGAAGTGCAATCTGATTCCAAAAAAATTGAATTTTTTTTTTTAGAATCTACAGAAAAAATATGACAAGACTCTAGTTTGCATCATCTTCAAATTCCTTACGGTTTAATCGCTATAGGTGCCCGAATGTGGAGATTGTGTTAAAAAAAAATATCAGTGTCTAGTTTGGCCAAAAATTGTAAACCACTATTGTGGGATCACCCTAGAGGCCCAAAAAAATTTAAACAATGATCTAAGTGAAGGTGGATTTTATGACACTATTAGTCTCTTTTCCTAGTAACTACCATGAAATATTGGTCCTAAATTATATTTTATGGGTTGATAAAAATCTTTATCATTCTTCTCATGTGGGATCCTCAATGGACCCTCCATCATTGACTAAATGTAACATTTCCTATTGGAATCATTAAGATCTTTCTACTCCCAAATTTGTAACCTTTTTAATATTTCTTGTCCATTTCCTATTTCAAAATTCCTTGCTATTAAAAACCTACAATTATTCATGTATTAAAAATTAACCATAATTTATTTTATATTAAAAACTATTTAACTTGTAAAATACTATTATAATATGCTTTTGTGGATTAAAATTATTTTAAAATTAAATGGTTAATAAAATAACATGAGAAATTAACCTATAATTGTTATCTATATGTTGATAATTTATTTTTAGCACATGCCTTTTGTATTAGATATAGCATGAACAACATGAAATACAATGAGATCAGTAGCAGAGTTACATCATGTGCCTACCCCTTTACAAAAAATATAGTTACTTCATGTCCCCCCATTACTTGGCCTACTCTTTACATATACAATATATTAGTGCTTTACAATATATCAATGATTTACATTACACCATTACAATTGTTCCTTCTATCAATGCAAATATATCGTAGCTTGTTCTTACAACAGGATACACCATCACTGACTATTTCCCAAAATATAGAAGCCTGATTTAGTTTGTTACTTGAAGGTGAAGCATTACTTTCCATTATCAAAAAGGTACCTTAATCTGATAGTCCTCATGGAGCTACACCCACCCTGTGACTGGGATCCTTTATCCCCAATAAGGTTTCTTTTGCTTCAATTTCTCCTTTGGAAAAGTCCTCAATGCTGAGTAATGCTAGAACATCTTCATTCTAACTATCTTTGGAAACCTTCTCATTAAATTCCTTTTGGAATGCCTCCAACACTCCGAGGAAGATTTCTATACTAGGTTTCCCCACCTACCAACTTTTCCCAAACTTGACCTCCTGTAGATTAATTATTAGTGTACCTTCCTCCAAAAACTTTAGGAATTTAAATTTGGTGACCTTTATTGTCATTGTAACCTGCAAAGCAATATTATACAGTGTGAGCCTCTTAGTAGACTCAATAAGTGTCCTCTTTGCCCCATTAAATCTTTCATCATTTCTCACTTTCCAAATGCCCCAAATATTTTTAGTAGAAACACAAATCTAGAATAGTGTTAGGTCTTTCCTAGGTTTACTATTTTTAAATGAAATAATTTTGTCAGTGTTGGGCTTGAAATTGGCATCCCAGATGTCTTGATTTTGGAAAAAAGGTTCCAAATTTCCTTTGCATAAATACATTAAAAAAATATGTGACTTATTGTTTCAGGCACCTTGCATAGGCTACATATTTTGATGTCATCAGAATTTATCTTACAAAGTAGTCTCTGCAACATTAGGAGCCATCTAAAGCATGCCTTCTTTGTCTCAATTACATTTGACCAAGTATTCCTTAAGGTTTTTGTCCATTCATTCTCACTCAACCCAATGTTTCAAACCCTGCTTAAGTGGTTAAAGGTTTCCAGTTGGTTAGTGAGTGTGTTGTATGTTGTCTTGGGATTGAATTTGGTGAGCTTGGTTCCCTCACACCATTTAAGGTGTTTATATTTTCTTGTATTATGGATGCATTTAACTGGGGTGTTTATCTCCTTGCAAGATTCCCTTAGAATTGAGTAGGTTCTCCAATTGATCATAGGAAAATTAAATTCTGTGCTTAGTTGGATCTAATCTTTTAAGAGTCCCTCCTCCATGATATTAGAAAAAATATTTATGCCTTTGTTCAACCATTTGTTGGCCAAGCACCTCTGCAGGAGTGTCAGTGGCTTGCCATTGTGCACAAGATTCCACCAAATTGACCTATGGGTGGACAATGTATTTTCTAAGAAAAAATGAGAGTTTAGAATGTGTTATTTAGTGTGTTCCAATGCTTTCTAGATACTCTTGAACACCATAGAACCTTTAGGGGCTATAGGGTGGTGACAACTAAGAAGGTCACTTAGGGGGGTCCTTTCTAGGCCTTTGCATGCTTGGGGTTTCCCTTTGTATGTTATTCCTAACCAATAATTTTCATGCTTCTTCCCCCTCTAGTGCTTTGAAAATTCATTTGGCTGCCAAGGCTATTCCTTGAATTTTTAAATCTTTTAGACCCATCCCACCTTCTGCCTTACTCAAGCAACACCATTCTCATCTAACAAAATGTTTATTCTTTCCTTTCCCATTTGACCATAAGAACCTCCTTATCTTCTCTTTAATTTGATCAAATCGATAGGTACTAAATAGCCACACTGAGGCAAAGTATAGAGTGTAGGATGAAAGTATTTTCTAGTAAACTTGAATTCTCCCTACTAGAGATAGGAACTGCCTATTACACTTACCGATTTTATTTTCAATTTTCCCTTGGATCCAAAGCTACATATTTTTTATTGCCAACCCAACATAATAGATTTAGAGAGGGAAAAATTTTCTTTGGAGGCAACACAAAATGTATCTAGTTTCTCCATTAGGTTAGATATATTGCCTTAATTTAGCTAAGGGAATAGTGCAATATCATCTACAAAGTGAATATTAAATAATTCACTTTGGTTTGGAAGCATTATACCATTTACCTTTGGTGTGGCATTATTGACCCTAAGGATATTATGTAATGCATCAGAATAAATAAAAAACAAGATAAGGTCCAAGGGGAAACCCTGCCTAATTGACCTCTCCAGAGAATTTTTTTTTGTAAGAGAACCATTGACATCAACCTGCACCACTAAATCCATGAAGAGTGTGACCACCATACTACCAAAGGCTTCCAACATTAATCTGATAAAATCCCACTCTACCCTGTCATATGCCTTATCAAAGTATATCAACACCATTGCTTCCTCTTGATTGGAAGTCCTTGCCTACTCCATTGCCTCCCAACTGGTGATTAAATTCTCAAGAATGTACCTACCTTTGATGAACCCAATTTGGGTGTTGTTGATAAAATTTGGTAGAATGTTTACTAGCATTCTTGCCAAGACCTTAGCTAGGATTTTATAAGACACATTTAGTAGGGTTATTGGTCTCCATCTTCTAATTAGTGTTTTTTCCCCTTCCTTGGGAAGTAGTTATATAATGCCCTTATTTATATTCCTCCCCAGAGAGCCCATTTCCAAGGCTTTTTTGTACACTAGGAAGAGATAATATACAATCCAATCAATGAATACCTTGTAGTATTTAGTAGGGAGTCCATTTGGTCCAGGGGTTTTATCATTCTATAAGGAGTTTATTGCCTTTTTTTATTTCTTCTTTAGAGATATATTTGCACAAGCAGTCTGCTTCATAATCTTCTATCTTTTTTGGGATGATGCTTCTTATTAGCTTCCTTGCATTGGATAAACCCTCCACTTTTCTTTCAGTGGTGAAGAGGTTCTTGTAAAAGTTGAAGAAGTGGCCTTTAATGTCTTCCTAATTAATGAATGACTCCCCATCTATTTGTGCTTGCTCAATATTATCTTTGATACTTTTCTCCTTTAGACATCCAAAGAAGAATTTGGACCCTTTGTCCCCATTCTCAAGCCAATTGAGCTTGGATCTTATTTTGAGCCTTTGAATTCTAAAATTTTGAAGCTTCCTCAAGGAGCCTTTGAATGTTCTGAGCTTGTTTCCAAGGACTTCATCCGCTGGGTCTTTCTGAAGGCAAGCTTCAACTTGCAACAAATCCTCTTGGAGGAGCCCCTCCTCTCTCCTTATATCCAAGGCCTTATTTTTTCCAACCACTTGAAATAGGGTTTTCCACCCCTTGGTGTTCAAATCCCACCTTTCAATGGAACTTAAGCCTTTGTGCATCCATTAGTTTATATTCCTGAGCGACATCACTGTTGTAAGTATGAATGAGTATGGTGGTGTTGTCATTAATGTTGTCATTGATTTCAACATAGTACAAGTTATTGCAGAGAAAGGAATTAAGTGATTGCAGGTTGTGCATGTATAGTTGAGATACTGTTGAGATGTTGTGAGTACATAGAGCTATCTTTATGGTGTTACAAGTGTGTTGATATGATGAATTATCAAGTGCTTTTGATAAATAGTGAAGACAGAGTTGTGTGTGTTCCAAATGTGCTCTGGTATGTGCTCCACATTTCTTCTATGTTTATCCTATTCTTGTGTGGATTTGAAGTATTATTTATGGGCATCTATAAACATTATTTGTTGAAGAGTGAAAGTTGTGCTCACTTGTGTGTGAACTGGTTTGGAAGAGTTGTTTGTTTGTGGACTGGGAGAAATGTTTCTGCTCTGCAGTCCTCTACTGATTTTTTTTTGGTCTTGCAGATTTGGATGAAGACTTGTAATGATGTTATCTATGTTTTGTTGAATGTGTTCATGGTTTGGTGCTCCAGAAGATGAGTTTCAATATTGTTGTGTGTGTCTATGCAGTCCAAATGGATTGATGGAAGGTTTTATGTGTATGGAAGTCATTGCATTTGTTGTGGACAAATATGAAGGCATCTGATATGTGTTATAGGGTTTGGTGAAGTGTGTTATGTGGTCCGCATGATATCTTCTTGTTGCAGAAGTGTGTACTTAAAATTTAATTTGTGTTTTCATTAGTTTTTGTTGACCTGGTGTCTACACATCATGAGAAGGATATGCATCAATTGAGGAAGCATATGATTGATCTGAGACATTGTTTTGGGTCTTTGTTAAGTGTTGGTTTGGTCCACTCTCATTCTCTTCCACTGTGGGAATGTGGAGTTTTCAACCTAATTTAAATTTGTAAAATGAAGAATGTGTAGCCAACCTTGAAGAAAGTTTCTAAGGTTGAAGATGGTATAAATACAATTCAAGATGTTATGGATTGAAGTATAAATAATTCCACAAGTGTGAGAAGCAACAGTGTGTGAAAGGGAATTGAGGTAGTAGTACTTTAATGTGTCAAATTCCTAAAAGTAGTGAGCTAATGGTGTATGCGATCTTTTGATCAAGGTTGTAGATGTGTGTAATCTGTTGTGGATTTTTCTATTATATTTTGTATCTATAGGTATTGAGCCTACTTGTTGGACAATGAGTCCTATATGTAGGTAGTGATCCTTATATCTGGACAGTGAGTCCTTCTTGGGTAGTGAGCCTCTTTGTAGTCAGTTTTGGAATTAATTTATATTGTGAGTTAATCCTCACCGTGATTTTTCCCTTATTGGGTTTTCCACATAAATTTGGTGTCTCTTGTGTTGATATTTCTTTCTATTATTTGCATTTCATGTTCATACTTAATAATAGAATGAAGTGGATGTGAAGTTGATAAGTGTTTAGGATTTATGTTCGAGTTTTGTGACAATTGATTCACCCCTCCTCTTAGTTGTCTTGCACCTATCAACAATTGGTATTAGAGCTTTGGTTCCTTAGAGAAGATCTTAACTGCTTGAGGTAGATCCAATGGTGCACAAATTGTCAATCCCTATGTTTGATGGATCTAACTACAATTACTAGAAAGTGTAGATGTGTGGTTACTTGATCTCTCTTGGTTACAAGACTTTGAAAGTTGTTGAGACAAAGTATGTTGCATCAAAAAGTGGTCCTTCTTCTGTTGATGAGATTTCTTCCTATGAGGAAAATGAAAAAGCAAGGTATGCAATCTATAGTGCTTTATCTAAGATTGAGTGAACAAATGTTATTTATTTGGGCACTGCTCATGAAGTTTGGAAAAAGTTGGAAGATATCTATGAAGGAAATGATAGAGTGAAATTGTCAAAGAAGCTAACAGCTAAGTGCAAATATGAGAACTTGAAAATGGAAGAAGGTGAATATATTGCAAGCTATTTTTAGAGGGTTGATATTGTAGTGAATGAAGTTAAAAATCAAGGTGGTACCATGACTGATGAAGATGTAATGGAAAATATTTTGATGACTTTATCGAAGAGTTACAGTGACAAGGTCTCTGCTATTGAGGAAGTGTATGATCCTAAGAAGTTCACTAAAGAATAGTTATTTGGCACCTTGACTACATTTTAGATGAGGAAGTTTGGAAAAGAAAAGAAGAAAACAAAATATTCTTTCAAAGCTACAAAGACAAAAGATGATCCAGATAGTGAAGGTTCAGAGGATTTGTAAGAAAACTTTATGAGGAAGTTGAAGAAAGGTACTAGTAAGTACAAAGGTATGTTTCCTTTTAAATGTTTCAGTTGTGGAAATATTAGTCACTATGCTTCGATATGTCCAAATAGAGTTGTACATAAGAAGAATATAGACAATAAAGACAAAAAGGATAAGAAGTTCAAGAGATTGTACTATGTTAGAGAAGATGCTGGAATTTCTAATGATGAATGTTTGTTTCTAGCCTTAGAGAATAAATCATTGTCTACTGACTCTGGAAGATGTGTAAGAGAAAGTGGTCTGGAGAGCAAGAAGGAAGAGATGGAAGGTACTCTGGTTACTGCCTTTCATGCTAGACAAGATGAAGACTATTGGGTGATTGATAGTGGCTACTCAAATCACATGACTAGAGACAAAAGTAAGTTTACTAAACTTGAAAAGTATGATGGTGGATTATTCATGTTTAGAGATGATTCTAGAGCAAAGATTGTTGGAAAAAGAGCAATTATTTTTAATGGAAAATACAGTACTGATAATGTCTATTATGTTAAGGGCTTAAGGAATAATCTATTGATTTTTGGAAAAATGTTTAGCAAAGGATTTAAGCTTGTGTTTCAAGATAACACCTGTGAGATCAGAAAAGGGTCTAAAACTGTGGTTATTGTAGGAAGAAGAACATATGGAAACATCTATCAACTTAAGGGTGTTGATGGTTAGTTCCTTGTATCTCAAGTTAATAAAAGTTGGCTATGGCACTGAAGGATGGGACATGTAAACTTTGGTAATCTGATCAAGATTAGTTCAAGAGAGGTTGTCTGGGATCTACCTGAAATCACAAAGCCTACCAATATTGTTTGTAGGAGTTATTAGTTGGGAAAGAAAACAAGATGCAACTTTAAAGGAAAAGATCAATCAACTACCAAAATGTTGGAATTGGTTCATACAGACCTCTGTGGTCCCACAAGAACAAGAAGTCTTAATGGTGATAGGTATTTCATGCTCCTTATTGATGATTATTATAAAATGACATGGGTTACATTTCTTAGGGAGAAAGCTCAAGCTCTGAATAGATTAAAAGTGTTCAAGAAAAGAGTAGAGAATAAAGTGAACTTGAGAATCAAATGTTTAAGGTCTGGCAGAGGTGGAGAATTCATTTCCAGTGAGCTTAATACATTTTGTGAAGAGCATGGCATAAAGAGACATTTTTCTACTCCTAGAATTCCTTAGCAGAATGGAGTTGTTGAGAGAAAGAACCAGACTGTGCAAGAGGTTGCAAGAACTATGATGAAAGAGGTGAATGTACCTGATGTATACTAGAGAGAGGCAATCCAAACTACTATTTATATTCTTAATAGATTTCAAATCAAAAGTAACAACACAAAGACTCCTTATGAGTTGTACACTGGAAATATTCCTACTATGAAGTACTTTAAGATGTTTAGAAGTAGATGTTATATTAAAAAGGATGATGAAAACCTTGGAAATTTTGATGCTAGAAGTGATGAAGGTATTTTCCTTAGATATTCAACTAATTAAAAAGCTTATAGATGCTTCAATAAAATATTGAGGAAGATTGTTGAGAGTGAAAATGTGAAAGTTGATGAAGATATGCACAAACTATTTGAAATAAGTGAAGTTAAACCTGATGATCCTATCTATGGACAAGTACCAAAAGAGGATAAGGAAGAAGAAGAAGAACACATTGAAGAAGAAGAAGCTTTGAAACCTGCTCCTAAGACTCCAAAGTATGTACAAAAGAATCATCTTGAAGAACATATAATTGGAGAGAAGAGTGAAGGTGTAAGAACAAGAAGCAAAGTGGTAGCAATTGAGGTAAATCAGTGTCTAATTTCAAAGATAGAATCTAAAATAGTGTGTGAAGCATGCAAAGATGAAAGTTGGGTTAGAGTAATGAAAGAGGAATTGCAACAGATAGAGAAGAATCAGATATGGGAATTGGTTCCTAGACCTGTAAACAAGAATGCAATTGGTTCAAAATGGGTGTTCAAGAATAAGCTGAATGAGAATGGTGAAGTTGTAAGAAAAAAAGAAAGGCTAGTACGCAAAGGTTATTCACAAGTCAAGGGAATAGATTTTGAGGAGACATTTACCTCAGTGGCAAGAATGGAGGCCATTTGGATGTTTTTGGCATTTTCTACTCACAAAGATTTCAAAGTATATCAAATGGATGCTAAGTCTACATTCCTAAATAGAGAATTGGAAGAAGAGGTGTACATGGAATAATCAGAGGGATTTTAGTTATCAGGTAAATTGGATATGGTCTACAAGTTGAAAAAGGAATTATATGGACTTAAACAGGCTCCCAAAGCATGGTATGCAAGGTTAGACAGATATTTGACACAATAAAGACTCAACAAAGGCTCCAAAGACAACAATATCTATTTCAAGGCAGAAGGAAAAAAAATGTTGATAGTGGCTGTGTATATTGATAACATCATCTTTGGAGGAAATGAAGGTACATGTGCAAGAGATTTGCAGAGGAGATACAAAACGAATTTGAAATGTCTATGGTTGGTGAGTTGAATTTCTTCCTTGGACTTCAAGTGAATCAAATTGATAAGGGAATATTCATTTCACAATAAAAGTATGTCAAAGAGTTGTTGAAGAAGTTTGGAATGGATGACTCCAAACCGGTTTGTACCCCTATGATGTTTGGATGCAAGCTGAGTAAAGAAGATGAACCTCCTAAAGTTGATCAGAGCATGTATAAATCTATGATTGGTGGACCATTGTATCTTACTGCTACTAGACCAGATATCATGCATGTAGTATGTTTGATTGCTATATTTCAATCAGAGCCTAAAGAAGCACATGTTATAACTGTGAAAAGGATATTTAGATATCTAAAAGTCACTTTGGATCATGGCCTATGGCATCCTAAGGATATTGATTTCACTTTGAGTGCTTATACTGACGCAAATTGGGCTAGTTGTGTAGATGACTGGAAGAGTAGTGGTGGTTCATTATTTCTTGGAGGAAGATTGGTTTCATGGCTAATCAAGAAATAGGATACAATTTCTTTATCCACTACAAAAGTTGAGTACATTGCTGCAACATCTTGTTGCACATAGGTTTTATGGATGAAGCAAACATTGAAGGAAATAGGAGTGATGTGTGATGAGCCTATCCCTATCTTTTGTGATAATACAAGTGCTATAAAAATTTCAAAGAATCTGGTAATGCATTCAAGAACAGAGCATATATCTATCAGATATCATTTCTTGAGGGAGAAGGTATTGAAGAATGAAGTTAGAATGGAGTAAGTGCCTACAAAGGATCAAATTGCTAATATATTTACTAAAGCTCTTCCGAAGGATACTTTTGAGTATCTCAAGGAGAATTTGGGGGTTATTTCTCCTTCTTCAAACTAGGTGCACATGGAGGTGCATCAGTCTAGTGGATCTACAAATTCTTCATTTGTTTTGACTGATGATTAAGGTCTACTCCTCAGGGGGAGTAGGAAGTATCATTGTTGCAGTATCAAATGGGTGTAATCCTAAGGAGGGGTGATCAGAGATACATATGGTTGAATAATTATGCAAACCTTTTTGTTATTTTCCATTGATGTCAAAGGGGGAGAGAGATTCATGTGAAAAACAATGAAAGAAAAAGGAAGGGAGAATATTACAAGGAAAAGAGAGTGCAGGAAAAGTTGTGTAGGCTGTATAATATAAAAAATAAACAAGAGTGAAAAAATGGAATGGATTTTGTCTTTGATTTTTTTTCACATCATGTATTTTCATCAATGACAAAGGGGGAGATTGTTGCAAGTATGAATGAGTATGGTGGTGTTGGCATTAATTTTGTCATTGATGTCAACACAGTACAGGTTGTTGCAGAGAAAGGAATTAAGTGATTGTGGGTTGTGAATGCATAGTTGAGATACTATTGAGATGTTGTGAGTACATGGAGCTATCTTTATGGTGTTGTAGGTGTGTTGATATTATGAGTTATCAAGTGATTTTGAGAAATAGTGAACACAGAGTTGTGTGTGTGCTCAAAATGTGCTCTGATATGTGCTTCACATTTCTTTTGTGTTGATCCTATGGTTGTGCAGATCTAAATTATTGTTTATGGGCATCTGTTGGTGATATATTCTAGCTTTTAGCTTCTAGTTTGATGAAGAGTGAAAGTTGTGTTCACTAGTGTGTGAACTAGTTTGACAGAGTTGTTTGTCTATGGATTGGGAGAAATGTTTCTACTCCATGGTCCTCTGCTAGTTTTTTTTGGTCTTGTGGATTTGGATGAAGGATTGTAATGATGTGATCTATGTTTTTTTGATGGTGTTCATGGTTTGGTGCTCTTGAAGACAAGTTTCAGTAGTTTTGTGTGTGTCTGTGTAGTCCAGATGGACTGATGGAAGGTGTTCTATGTATGGAATTTGTTGCATTTTTTGTGGGAAAATCTAAAGGCATCTGAGATGTGTTCCAATGTTTGGCAAAGTGTGTTATGTGTTCTGCATGTTATCTTGTTGTTGTAGAAGCATGTACTTCAAAGTTCATTTTTGTTCTCATTAGGTTTGGCCAACCTGGTGTCTACATGTCATATGAAGGATATGCATCAATTGAGGAAGCATGTGATTGATCTAAGACATTGGTTTGGGTCTTGGTTAAGTGTTGTTTTGGTCCACTCTCATTCTCTTCCACCATGGGAATGTTGAGTTGCTGACCTAATTTGAATTTGTAAAATGAAGAATGCGTAGCTGACCTTGGAGAAAGTTTCTAAGGTTGAAGATGGTATAAATAACAGTTGAGATGTTATGGATTAAAGTATCAAGAATTCCACAAGTGTGAAAAGCAAGAGTGTGTGAAAGTGAATTGAGGAAACATTACTTGAATGTGTTAGATTCCTAAAAGCAGTGAGCTTATGGTGTCTACAATCTTTTGATCAAGGATGCAGATGTTTGTAATCTGTTATGGTGGATTTTTCTATTATCTTTTGTATCTGTAGGTAGTGAGCCTCCCTATTGGATAGTGAGTCCTATATGTAGGAAATAAGCCTTTTATCTAGGCAGTGAGTCCTTCTTGGGCAGTGAGCCCTTTGGCAGCGAGCCTCTTTGTAATTAGTTTTGGAATTACTTTATATTGTGAGTTAATGCTCACTATGGTTTTTACCTTATTGGGTTTTCCACGTAAGTCTAGTGTCTCTTGTGTTGATATTGCTTTCTGTTATTTTCATTTCATGTTCATACTTAATAACAGAATAAAGTGGATGTGAAGTTGATAAGTGTTTGGGATTTGTGTTTGAGTTTGGTGCTAACTTATTCACCCCCCTCTCAGTTGTCTTTCACCTTTCAACAATCACAACATTCACACAATCTCTATCTTGAAGCAACTTTGTGTTAAGGAGGAACCCCCCCTTTTTCCTTTCATTCCCATGCTCTTTTCTAGGATTATTCTTACCTTTATAGGGTGATGATTAGAGAGTGTATATGGGTGCACTTCAATTTTATATCCATACCTGAGGGAGTATGTAATAAAATGATCTTTATTTAGGTAGAACCTATCTAGGCAATAGTAAATCCTTCTATTACCTTTTTGAGCATTGCACCATGCATACCAGATGTTGGGAAAGTCTTTTTACTCCCTTCTATGGCATGAATCAACTTCAACTTAGACTTCATTTTTTCTAGAAGTACTTCTCATTTCCCTTCCATTCTATATCTATCCCCACCATGTTTTTCTTCTTTATTTTTTATCATGTTGAAGTCCCCTCCTAATATCCATGGTAGATTTTTCAGGTCACACATCCATTTCCATAATTTGATTATTTCATCATACCCATTTGGTGCATAAATAGATCAAATCCTGAATGATTCATCCTTTTTCAGAGTGATCTAGACTGTCCTATTGTAGGGGGAGGTCCTAAAGCTAGAGACATACTGGCTCCATTCCTTTGGGATGAGGATGGCAACCCCCTCTTTACCTTTCTCATGTTGGGTGGAAAACTGTGAAGCTTCTCTCCAGATGAAGTTGGGATTGGTTTCAAGTGAGAACCTTGTTGATTTGAGTTCTTGAAAAAGAACCACATTCTTGTTTCTACATTGGTTGAGTAACCTTCTTACTACCTGTTTCCTACCAGGGGATTCCAATCCCCTTACATTCCATGAAATGCAGTTAAACCCATCATTAGATTCAAAGGGGTAGGAAGATTCATTTTCAGGTCTAAAGTTCTCAAAAGGGAACCTTTGGTTCTACCTTCATCCTCTTCGCCATAGAGCTTAGGATGATTGCACTTGTTTTCTTCCTCTTTTGATTAGACAAAAATTTTAGGTTTCCTTTCCCTATTGGGATTATGGATTCCTTTTCTTTCCTTGGCCTGCCCCTAGGTCTAGGGGCTACTCATTTTTAGAGCCCACCCACCTTAGTGACTCCCTTAGGAGCCACATCCATTGAGGGATCAAAATTCCCTTGAGGGTCTAGATTTTTTGAGCCTAGTAGGAAAGCATGAGAACTATTGCCTTCAACTTCTTTTTCTTGGGCCACCATGGTTAAGGGTGGGGTATCTTTTGAAAATATTTTCCCTTCCCTATTATCCTCCACCTTGGAACCGGCATCCCTCACACCCATACCCATTGAGGTATCATCAATGCATTTATTACAGGGGAAAATGAGGTTAAACCCTTCTTCCTTCCCTTCCACCTCAACAGATTGGCTTGCAACCATTCCATCGGTAGTACCCTATTGGGTAGGGGTGAGCTGCATTTTGGTTTCAATTGTAGATACTATTTCTTTGAATATATTTTACCTCTCTTTGCTTGCCATTCCCTCAACCTTATCACTTCCAGCCTTGTAGAGCTTAATTTTTTTCAAAAAATTAGTTTGATTCTTGGGTTCACTATCATTTGGCATTCCTTTTTCCTTAATATTTCTTTTTATTTTTTCCAATGCTAATTGTTGTGCATTCTCTTTTTCCCCCTTACTAGCATGGTTATATTGATTGCATTCAACTTCCATAGGAGGGTGCTCCATGCTGTTTACATTTTTATATTGAAATGTTGTCATTTTTCTAGAATGTTTATTCCTTCTAAGGGGGTGATATTTCTATCCTCCCAAAATTCATCTCCTTCATTGGCAGCATTTTGGTTTCTTTATCAAGTTTTCACTCTAGTTCACTAGCTTCTAGACTATTTTTTAATCCATTATTTTCCATACTTTCATAGTCACCTTTAGCATTATTATCCAAGCTCCGAGAGGAAGCTTTAAAGAACTCATCTCCCATTAAGGATTCCAATTCGACAGTCTCACTATTTTTCTCCATGTTTTCATTTATGGTTTTGACAAACTTTTTTCTTTTCCTAGGGTTTCCATTTATAATTTTGACATTCTCCATGCAATCATCTAGATCCTCACTTAGGACTTCTACAACCCCTTTTTTTTCTAGAATTTTCAATTAGCGCATGCTTGTTATTCAAACTACCAGTGTCATCTTGAGTTATCTCTTCGCCATATGATCCCTTAGCTCTTTATACATCAGTTTTTCCACCCATTGAATCAACTAGGTTGTGGTGAATGACATTTTCACCCATAGATGGCTTTAAACTAGCATTTTTCCTTGTTATTAGAGGGAAATTTATTCTCACACACCCCTCCTTCTAACAAAGGTAGCACACATTTAAGCCACCAAGCACCTCTAGGGTGCATTCAGTGTTATTGTCTAATTTAAGTAGCAAGATGCTAGGTATGTCAACCCCTAGGAGGATAGAGACCAATGCTCTTGCATCTGTATGAGTTAAAGCAGATTTGGTGTTATCTATTCTGAGCACCCGTCCATAGGGTACCAATAGAAGGGGATGAAATTACAAACCCTTGGTGGCATGTTTCTGACCGCCACCCATCTAGGGCTCGGAAGAGCCAAAATTTCTTTGTTTAGGGCCGATGGTGACCAAGCCAGTGCCCTGAAGGCATTTTCCAATGCTTCAGAATTTTTTATTGATTGCATGAATTTGTATTTCATGGCTTTTGAGAAAAATAACATATAGTCCTTTTTGAATCATCTCGCAGTAATAAAAATAAATTCCCAATTTCTTACCCCAAACATCGTCCAACCATGTTTCCATATATTTCCTCACTCAGACCTTATTAATGTCCATGGTGGCTAAAAAAATTCCAAAATTATTAAGCTTATCATTTTCCCCACAAAGTGCTTTATTTAATTTAGAATTCAGAGACATGATTTCCATTTTAGGGGGCTTAGGGGAGCACTTACCTCTTCCGCATCCCCCCATCTTCACCACCACTTCCCACCTCCACAATGAATTTGGCTCTAGCCAGAAAGACCACCTTCTTGCCAATAATGATATCCCTGAATGACCTGGGCTGCACATTGCCATATGATCCTATAATTTTCTTTTTAGGGATGCTATTGGGGGGGATCCGTATCCCCATCCATTAATTGTAAGAGATGAAGATATTAGCTCAACACCCAAGACCACTTGCAAAAACAATGAAAACCTTCTACAAGAGAGTATTCAAGATAATGAGCTTTCTTGATATTAAGACCTATCAAATGATGAGGTATGAAGTATATTACAAATGAGTACAATCACCTTCCTTATATAGGCAAGGTTGAAAATTAGTAATGAACAAGATGTTTACAAATTTCATAATCCTATGACATGAGACAACTAAAAAACTAATCACCTAGGAAATGATGCATTAGCTAAATAAGATAAGTTCTAGACAAGCCAACTAAGACTTCTAGAAAGAATATTATGTCCTAAGTAAACTTATGTAAGTGTAATTAAATAATTAATTACACCAACATTAATAACTGCGAGCACTTGACCAACCTCACATGAGTGAGGGAAAAATATTAAGAGTTTCACATAGTGTTAAAACACAAGGCCAAACCACTAGGAGCCGTACCCCCAAAACAGGCACCTACATGGAGGAGAGTCGAGCCTCCTCCACCCATACATGCAAGGCTTGACATAGGTCACTTTGGGCCCAAACCACTTGCAAAGATCCTCTTCTCCCTTTTCCAACTCAGTACATGCCTTTTTTAAGCATTACATCAATTTATCACCTTTTAATAGTGAATTCTAGATATTGTAGACATAAAGTGGAAAATCAACTTTTAAAACTTATTGAATATTTAAGAAGAATTATATCACAATAAACATGTACTTTTTAAATGACAGATTGGTTATGGTCATATTAAAATATTAATACAATAATATAAAACCTTGAAGTTATATGACATTTTTTCTAAATTATACATCAACTTGTCATTATTTTGTTATTGAATTATTTTATTATAATTTTTGATTGATTAATGAAAGTTTACAACTCACATATTATTAAAATAATATGATAAATAATTTCAATTTCAAATGATATATAGAAAAAAATGTTTTAAAATTTTCAAATACCATACTTAAACACTTTGTAATAAGTCAAACCTAAAATATTAATAAAATAACATGACAAACTAATTTTTAAATATTATTTATATTTTACAACTTGCCCACTACTTTACCACTTGTTTCTCTCAATATAAACTTATCACACTTTTTTAATAATAAAAATATATTTGATCAAATATCATAATAATTTACCACTTATTAATTATAATAATAAAATTGAGGTATTATTTTAAAAAAATGAGGTACTAATGAAATATCATAACTGATTAACTTAACAATTTTATTACACATAATTATTTCAATATAAGTAAAATAAAAATATGTACCATTATCTAGAAATTTTGAATTGACCATAGAATATTATAGTTACAATATGTGGACATAAATTGAACATAGACACTGTTCTATTACAATGTATTAATAGTTCATTAGTCGTTTGTATCCTTAAAATGGGTGGTGGACCCTCAAGATATACCTTTTATCTTTGTCTCTACCATTTTTTATGGTATCCAAAGGGATTTCCTATTTTATCTTGATTATTTCTCATGTCTTTATATGTGGAGCTCATGATAACCTTAATATAAAGGGACATCTATGAAAGGACTACATTTTTTGTTGCACATACGGTTCTCGTTGCACCAAAAGATCAACCTATTACTACCCGATACAACCACAAGAGTTAATGAATCCATGGGATGTAGTTAAACCATGTCACGAACCCAATCGTTTCACTGTACAACACAAGGAGAGCAAGGGTGCACACCTTGCAACAATCCCCCTAGTGCAAGCGAGGTGTTCAAACCCATGACCCAGGATCTGATACCAATTGTTGCCCAGACGGTTGTTGCACCAAAAGATCAACCTATTAATTCCTGATAAAACCACCAAAGTTAATGAATCCACAAGAGTTGGTGAAGTCATGTCACAAACCCAAGCGTTGCACTACACAACAAAAGGAGACCAAGGGCGCACACCTTGCAACATTTTTCTTCTAAAAATGTTTGTGCATTATATGTATATCATGTAAAGTAAGAAATAATATGTTTAACTTTATATTAAGTTCACCATTTCAATTATGTACAAAATTATGATTGTAATTTTATCTTTTCGATTTTGTATTTATTTGAAAGAAAATGTATGTGGTGATGTAGATGTGAATTTTTTAGAGGTTTTTTAATGTTTAGGTTTATTGTTTGAACAATAAATATCAAGAGAAATTTTTAAAAATGTGGCAATTTCATATTCTTAGCTTTGTACTTATTGGAAGGGGAAAAAGTACAATAGAGAAGTGGAAGTGGGTTTGCTAGAGAAATTGCTTAATATTTAAACAATTTGCTAGAGATTTGTTATTGTAAAAGTAATGACTCAATATTAATTGAAAAAAATATAAAGGTCACATAGAAAATGACCAATGCAGAGCAAGAAAGAATAATTATCCATGCACTTGATATAAAAAAATTCTTAGAATATGATCAAAAAGTAAACTAGATTTGTATTTCTAAAGAAAGTGTTGAATTTTAGTCAAAGTATTTTCTTTGTAAAATCAATGACATAAAACAATATTAGTGTTCTAAGAAATAGTTTGGGGGATCCTTGGTATTACATATTTATTTTATTGCATTTATTTAATTACTTTATTTTAATTGATGTGCACTTGGGATACGATGATTTTAGTAGGTATTGCTTTAGGTAGGTGTTATATCCTGTACACATAAGGAGATATCTACATAAAAATGATAATATGCATTTAAGAAAGGTGGCTACAAGTACCAAAAATTATGGGGATAAGATAGCTAAAGAGGTCAACTATTTTTGTATTTCCTTATGAAGAAAAGAGAAAAAAAGCATAAACAAGGATTCAAATTAAAATAAATGAAACCTTATAGCTTATTTACCTTACTCATCTAATTGGAATAGAAAATAACTTGCATCTAATGCTCCACTTGATTTTCTCATTAAGATGGGTTTTTTTTTCTATGAAGTAATGTGAACTGCTTAATAAATGAGCATAATAATAGCATAAGGGTATGATTTATTCTCAAGAGACCAACATGAAATTAACATAATGATGTTATGTATATCAATGAAGGAACACCATACTATTTATATATTTTTAACAAAGGTAATTGAGGGTTGGCATGGAAATCTGATAAAAGGATAATATTTGATGAGAATGAGTGCATGGATTGATGGTGTATCTTTGTAACAAGTGTTACAAGGGGGGAGAGATCAAATAAAAATTGTGCATGGGGTGTGAGAGTGGGTGTGCTCACATATGTGTGAGGAATATGATATGTGTAAGAGGCAAGGTGGTTACCCATGTGGAAATATCATGCTCACACACACATGATGATAAAGGGTACTCCCCTTAATTACAAAATCTCTACACACTCACAGAGAAAGAAAACCCAGATGCGAGAAGAGAAAAAATATTTCCTTTTATTACTGGAGGGGATTACAAACTACATGCCATCTTTTGGGCTTCTTACATGCATCTACAGATTGTAGATCTAAACTCATACTTTGTTTTTCGTTGTATGTTCTTCTACACTTCCTTCCCCCCAAAGACTCTCTCTGCACATGAATTCAAAACTTGTTATATCTCAGTTGAAATATCCAGGTCAACCTTACTCCTCATGTCATAGTATCCATTATCGCCCAATCAGCTCTAGAGATCTCCAAGTGGTTACATCGTAATCAATAGCCTTACTGAGCCAACCAATGGGAATGTATTTCACAACAACAATGTGGAATACATTGAATATTGTTCTACCATGTGTCACAAATATACTCACCATCCACCACCATTGACTATCTCTATGCATCCATCACCATCAGAATATCACTCAGACTCTAGTTCATCTCCCACTGAAACCACAATGTTACACTGATATCACCTTATCGCCCCATTGGAGATACCACAAATCATCTTCTGCCAATGCTCCCATTTCTCGCCGATGTTATACTCATCACCATTCATAATTCACAATAAGGATGTGAATTACCTATTGTTATTTTCCACCTTGCTATACCTATCATCAAATTCCTCCCAGTCGGTCCCACCATGGTCATCCTCCTATTCGTCACTATATCACTGGGACCTCACTACATCTCCAGCTGATACACAAAAGTTCCAACGATCAATTTACATTTTGTTCAAATCCATCAGATCATCAGAGAAACAAAATGGAAGGTCTCACTGACACCCCCAAGGCACATCGATAAGAGACATCGGTCCATTGGAGAGGCCCAGGATAGAGTCCCACCAACGATGCTCACTCCCACTGATAGAACATAACACCAATCTCAAGTGTTATCAGACCATCGGTAAGACAAAGAATATCATCCTACCAATGAGATAACCTCACACTAATGAACCAATCTACAACCTCTGCCAACACCATCGATATAAGGGTACTCCCCTTAATTATAGAATCTCTACACACTCACAGAGAAAGAACACCTAGATGCAGGAAGAGAATAAATATTTCCTTTTATTACTGGAGGGGATTACAAACTACATGCCGTCTTATGGGCTTCTTACATGCATCTGTAGATTGCAGATCTGAACTCACACTTTGTTCTTCATTGTATGTTCTTCTACACTTCCTTCCTCCCAAAGACTCTCTCTGCATAGGCATTCCATTCTTGTTATATCTCATTCAAAGTCTTTAGGTCGGCCTTAATCCTCGTGTCGTAGTTCCATTATTTCCCAATAAGCTCTAGAGATCTCTAAGTGGTTACATCATAATCAATAGCCTTACTAAGTCAACTAATGGGAATGTATTTCACAATAATGATGTGGAATACATCGAATATTGTTCTGCCACATGTCGCAACCATACTCACCATCCACTGTCGTTGACTATCTCTGTGCATCCATCACCATCAGTCTATTGCTTAGAATCCAGTTCATCTCCCACCAAAACCACCATGTTACACTGATATCACCTTATCACCCCATCAGAGAGACCACAAATCATCTTTCATTGATGCTCTCATTTCTTGCTGATGTTATCCTCATCACCATTTGTAATTCACAACAAGGATGCAAATTACCTATCATTATTCACCACCTGGCCATACCCATCATCAAATTACTCCTAGTCAATCCCACCATGGTCATCCTCCTCCTCCTCCTTGTATCATTGGGACCTCACTACATCTCCAACCGATACAAGGAAGTCCCAACAATCAATTTATGTTCTATGCAAATCCATTGGATCTTCAAAGAAACAACATAGAAAGTATCACCAACACCCCTAAGGCACACTAGTGAGAGACATCAATCCATCAGAGAGACCCAGGATAGATTCCTATTGATGATGCTCACTCCAACTAATAGAACATAACTCCAATCTCACGTGTTATTAGACCATTTCTAAGACAAATAATATCATCTTGCTAATGAGAGAACCTCATTCCAATGAACCCATCTACAACCTCTGCCAACACCATCGGTATATCGCTTAGACTTGAAGGGTCATTCCACCAATATGTCAAAGTCCCCTTGATGAAACATGATAAGCCCTTATTCAAACAAACAATCAAAATTTTTGGTGATGCAAGATTTCTCTTTGCCCTGGATGCTCCTGCATCAGACACCTGGGGTAGATTGAAGATTGACTTCGTCATTTCTCATGAGTTAGAGGAAAACCAAGATGGCTAACCTCTGACTTGGACAACCAAGTTGAATCTTCTATTGGCCTTCCTTTCCACTTTTCTAGGTATTCATTGTACTACCTATTCCTGGTGCTCCTTCCCACATGAGTATCTAGGATCTCTTTTATTTCTTGTTTCTCCCATGGCTATTGCTGGAACACTCCATTGTACTTCTACCAACTCGTACTCCTTATCCCCTTCATGATACCCTGTCGGATCTAAAATGTTAAATACAGGTGAGAAATGAATCCCACTCGACAATTCCACCTCAAATGCATTTCCTGAGTCATGTTTCTTCAAAATCTTACACAGTCCAAATTTCTTCATCTTTGACTTATTGTATGTACCAACTGAGAATATTTCCTTCCTCAAATGAACCATGACTTCATCTCCAATTGAAAACTCCTTATGCCTTCTCTTCTAATCTATCTTTGCCTTGTACTATGTATTCATCTTATTGATATGCTCCTTAACTTCCTCATGCACATTCTTCATAAGTCCAATGAAATCCTCAGCTTCAACACTATGCACTCCTTCCTTATCCATTTTCCTTAATTTAGTAGTAGTTCTAGGGTTACTGCTATACACAATATGAAACAGTGACTTACCAGTGCTTCTATTGATTGGATTTTTATAGGAAAGCTCAACTTGTGACAAAACCAAATCCCAACCCTTGGGTCTGTCACTAACCAAGCATCTCAACAAATTGCGCAAACTCCTATTCACTACCTTTGTTTTTTCCATCTATCTGTGGATGATGTGCTGAGCTAAATTTCAAATCAGTTTTTAAATTCTTCCACAATGTCCTCCAGAAATACCCAACTTGGTATCTTGGTCTAAAACTATGCTCTAGGGTAGATCATGTAGTCTTACCACCTCCTTAAATAATAATTCTGCAACATGAACAACATCACTGGTCTTTAGATATGGAATCAAGTGTGCTAGCTTCAAGAATCTATCCACCACCACAAATATGGAGTCATGACCACATTGCATCCTTAGAAAACCAAGACAAAAATCCATGCTAATATCCTCCCATGACTTCTCAGGGATCGGTAATGGTTGATGCAGTCTAGTATTCTACCTAGTTCCCTTCACCATTTGACATATTCTGCAACCCTGTACGAACTTCTTCACATCATACTATAGTTGCAGCAAATAATAATGTTCGCCAACAATGGAAATGGTCTTATCATAACTAAATTGTCCTACCAATCCACCACTATGCTTCTCTTTGATCAAGTTTCCCCTCATTGAACTCCTAAGAATGCACAATTGATTCCTTCTAAACAACATACCATCTTGAATGGTATAGTCCAACCACCTTTTTGTTGGAAAAATGAAGAACATATCACATCTCATTTTGCTACTTTTTGTTTGTCATTGATGTCACCATGATATATGAGTTTCACCTGGAAGATCAAGTCTAAAGTTACTCCAGTATTCTAGTTTAGTATTTGAACCGATATTTTTCTTAAATCCTTTGGTATTTTGATCTGCATTTTTTTTTTGATGATCACTATTGCTTTTAGCTTTGGGAAATGGCTTGCAGATGTTGGGAGCACATACATTTGGGATTTCATGTATTCAGTGCTCATACAAAATGTTTTTTCTTTTTGGTTTGAAATTTGTTCCTGACCGACTTATTTGGCGAATTATGTAAAGGAGAAAATAGTTTTGTTATGCGGATATATGTGCGACCTATTTTAGGTTCATGCCGACTTGTTGAAGCATGTGGGTTATCTTTTTCTTAAGCTTGTAGCTGACATATGTATTTTTGGTAAATATGAAGTGCATCTAATTAGGCCAACCTAATTTATGCTTGCAAAGAGATGGGATATATATAACATATAGTTTTTGAAGAAAGTGTGTGTGATTTTGTGCGAAGTTGTGAAGCAGTGCAAACATGATGAAATGTGCTAAGTCTGTTTATTGAGCTTTATCTAGAACTTAATCTGCACTCATTAGGTGTACTCTGTCAGTTCATTTTTCAGTTGAAATCCATTCAATCATTGTAATTTTGTAGGTAGTGAGCCTTTGTTTCTGGACAGTGAGTCCTGGTAGTGAGCCACCCATTTTGTAATATTCTATAACTGGTTATATAATATTGTGAGCTAACACTCACCATGGTTTTTCCCATTTGGGTTTTCCACATAAAAATCTTGGTGTTCTTGTGTTCTTTGATCTAATGTTCTATTAATGTTTTTATTTATTTCTGCTATTGTTTACATTAGAATAATTGGATGGTGTCTAATTAGAAAATTTAAGAAGATACTGATTCACCCTCCCTCTTAGTATCTTGGATCTTTAACAATTGGTATCAGAGCTTGGTTCCTCTGGTTAAGCCTAATAGCTTGAGGGAGATCCTAAATATGGAAGAAATGGATGGAAAAGGAGAGGTCCAAACTGCTCTTGAGGATCTTGATAAAGTTGAAAGAGAAAATAAAGATCTAAAGGATAATCTTGAAGAAGCAAATGAATGTGTCTGGAAACTTAAGGAGCAAATGAAAAAGTTCAAAGACAAGCATAAGGAAGTAACTGATCAATTAAAGAATGAAAATGAAGATATTAATAGTCTGAAAGTGCAAGTGGAAGAGAAGAAAAGGATTGAAGAGTGTTTGAACAAGTTGGTACAAAGGAAGTCTAAATATTGCACCAAGCTTGAACAAGAAATTGTGAACTGAAAGTGGACCTAGAGAAGGAGAAACTCTATGAAAACAATTTCAGATCTAGCTCAGAAAGGCTTGATGAATTAATTGCAGGATAGAGACCAAGTAAATATAAAGGTAGTCTGGGATATGATGCAGGTGAAAGTTATAAGACTGTGAATGATTAGAAGACTTTGAATAAAGGTAAGCAGAAAGAAAATTCAAGGAACCCTGCTAGGAGACCTCCGGTGAGACAACCTAATGTACAAAGGTACCCTTCTTTTAATGGCACTTTTTTTTCATGCAATAGATTTGGTCACAAGGCAACCAAATGTAGAAGTCAGATGAATCAATTCCTTGGTCCTTTCTTAGATCAATCTTTTGTATGCAAAAGAACTAGACATAGAGCAAGTGAATGTTGGACCATGATGATGAATCAATTTAATGTAAGAGGAATGAGTCAGTCCTTCAATGGCTATTGTTACATGTGCAAAAAGTATGGAAATAAATCTAACTAGTGCAAGAAAAGAGTCAATGGAAATCAATCTAATCAAAGGAATATTGTTTGCTATAACTACAACAAATTGGGACATGTTTCAAGAGTCTACAGAAGCAAGAAGAGCAAGGAAACCAATCTGGTAGAAAAGAATGAATCTATGAAGAAGGCTGAAAAGGATGAGATTAAGCAAGAAATGAGAAATATTTGGAGAAAGAAAGAAGAACTAGGGACAATTGATGAGTCTGTGCCCTCATCTGTTACAAACGATTTATTCAATAACTAGACTTAGCAAGGTCATAGGGGGAGCATTATCAAAAAATTATAAGAATCCCTTGGATAAATGGTGTGTTAGAGGCTAGCATGAGGAAGAAACCTAAAGATTGAGTTTGTAGAGGTTCTGGAAAAGGAATCAGTAGAAAATATGAAGGGATAATTCTTTACGGAGCAAATCAAGGTTTGTCTGTGTTAAAGAAAAGAGTTTTTAGCAGCTTTTTGGAGTCTGTCACAATAAATGAGAATTAGGGAAAATTGTTATCTTATAAAGAAAATGATCAAGGCATTTTATTTATTTGAGCTTTTGGAGAATTTGAAGAAATTTTGGAGCATTGCTAAAGAAAATTAGAGTTTGAGTTGTGGAAACCCTAGTTATGATTCTGTGTGCAAAAAAATGTATTTATATCTTTTGAGCAGTTGTTATTTCTATTTTGGCTAAGTTATTTGAATTCAACCCCTATAGTTGTGAAGGCATCAAAAAGGCAGGGGCCCTCTTACAGAAAGTACTCTTTGAAAGTTTTTGAAGATGATCCCTTGGGCACATTTTCATCAATTCCACATGGTGTAATGCTGACTGAGGATACTAGGATGATGATTTAGGTAAAATTTGAAGAATACAATCATGTAAAGTTAATTGAAATTTGGAGAGATGAACTTACTGGTGATGAATTCAAGGTAAAACTTGAGTATTCAAATGTGGTTGATAAAAGGTTGGACATCTAGAACAATTTCCCTAATTTCAGTTGTGTTGAAAAATTTGTGAAGCCAGTTCTAAGCAGAATCCATGACAATTTTTTGTGGACTGACCAGTCGCATCTTATAACGAAGGAAGAGATTAGGGCCATGACTGGGTTATGGGACACAGGTACAGTTCCCATTCTAAAATATGTAAAGAATGAGGTTGTAGAAGAACTTACAGGAGCCAAATACAATAAAAGAGCTCTAGCAACAAAAACAATTACTAATCTAGTAGTAAAGTATGCATCTCTCATGATAGGTCATAAAATATATTTCACAAATAGAGAGAATTTTGTTTTGGCCACAACAATCTATACAGAATTTGATATGGTGGTGAAAGGTGTAGATTATGATCTCTGCAAGCTTCTTCAATTGAAATTGTTAGAGAATATAAAGCAAACAAAGGAAAAGAAGTATGCCTTTAATTTTGGTTTGTTGATCATATGTTTATTGTTTTACTTCATGAAGAGGCTTCTAGGAAAAAGTGAATTATTATGGAACCCATCTAGACCAATGGGCCGTCAATTTTTTTATTATTTGCACAATTTGGGAAATCTGGATGCTCAAGAAAATGCTTTGACAACATTCTTTATAGTATTTAAAAGAAATATGAATGAAAGGGACAGAATTCCAAGAAAAATTGTGGAGAAGTATACGAATGATATCATATTTCATGTCTCCACTAAAAAATGCATGATTGAGGCATAAAACCTTGAACTATCCAGATTCAGTGTCTTGGATATGAAATAAATGAAGAAGTTGAAGGTTTTACTTCATGAAGAGGCTTCTGGGAAAAAGTGAAGAAGTATTTTGGAACCCATCTAGACCAGTGGGACATCAAATTTTTTATTATTTGCACAGTTTGGGAAATTTGGATGCTCAAGAAAATGCTTTGACAACATTCTTTGCAATATTTAAAAGAAATATGAATGAAAGGGATAGAATTCTAAGAAAAATTGTGAAGTATAAGAATGATATCATATTTCATGTCTCCACTGATGAATGCATGATTGAGGCCGTAGAACCTCGAACTATATAGATTCAACCTTTTGGATATGGAATAACTGAAGAAGAAGTTGAAGGTTATGTGCAAATATTGCTAAAGAATCCAAAGGGTCCCAATGAACCTAGAATTGGGGCATATGCTGAAAAATCTATGGAAATTCATATGGAACAGTAGAAGCCTAAGATTAGGAAAAAAGTGGAGAAAACACTTTAAAATGTTGGTTTCACTGATGAGGAAATTTATCTTGGAAGAGCTAGAGGAGTGCAACTAGAAGTAGAATCATCTGGTCCTAGGAGATCTAGAAGGAATACCCCTGCAAAATCCTCCACAGTCCCTGCAACAAAGAATGAAACTAGTACTATTGATAAGGGAAAAGGTATTGTTTCCTCTGGACCTACCACAAGATCTGAGAAGAGGAAATTGACCCCTCCAGTTGTCCCTACAAAGAGAGGAAAGAAAGAAAAGGAAACAAGAGAGAAGAATCTTAGTGTTAATAATGATCAGGATGAAGAAGAAGAAGATCCTGAAGCAAAGCTAGTAATGAGAAAAAGAGGAGGTTTACCCTCCGGTGAAGGTGCATCCACAGAAGTTGTTGGTTCTAAAAGAGTACACATTATGTCATCATTTGAAGATGAAGAAGAGTATCAATTCGGTGTACATGTGCACACTAAGCCTAAATCAAAGAAGGCTAAGGTAGCTGGTGAGACCTTTGCCAACCAAAAAAATGAACAAGATATTCTGGTAAGTTCTGGCCCCCGGTATAAACTTAATCCAACTCTTAATACTTTGTTAACTTTTGAGAACATGCTCCAAACCACAATTGAATTCTATGATAAAGTTGGAGAAGAAGACAAGAAAACATTACTTTTAGTTGTTATTCAGTATGTTATTGTCTTAGAAGTCAAATGGGATAACATAAAAAAATATGTTCCTAAAAGCATGTGGGATGATCTGATGAAAAGGAGATCTGAGGCTGTTGTGTTTGAAGAAAAGATTAGAAATGCAACATACAATAAGATTGGGTCCTCCTTGACCCCTAATAATCTGAAATCTCTAAAGAAGATCTATGTTGAATCATTTTGGATGAAGAGTAGAGTGAATATGTTGATGACAAGAAATAATAAATTGACAAAGAAAGTGAGAAAAGAGACAAAAAAGGTAATCCAAGAAACAATAGAAAAGTATAGTATACTCAAAAATGATGATGATGTTGCTATTGAAAATGCTGAGGAAAACGTTCCTCTGGGTACAGGTAATGAAGACATTCTAGATAATTTTGATGTTGAAATTAATCTTGGTGATGAAGTTAATGAGTATAATGAGGGAGAAGATGAGCCTAAGATACATAATGATGCTCCTCCAGAGCATACTGAAGAAGAAAAAGGCGAAGAAGAGCAAGGTAATGATGAAGAAAATAAAGACAATGTTGAAGAGGATGGACATGGCAATGAAGAAGAAGTTCAAGACAATCTTGAGGAAGATCAGAATAAAGATGAAAAGGATGGAGAAGATGAAGATAAAGGTGAAAATGATGAAAATAAAGAGGAAGAAGAAGAAGAGGTAGTAGAGGAAGATAAAGAAAAAGAAAAGGGAGAGGAAGAAAAGATAGTTGTGGAATCCTCCGAGAAAAATGAAGAAGAAAAACACATTGTAAAATCACTGAAGCATTCTAATGATTCATCTTCTGGTGGTGACGTATTGAAAGGTTTGTTATCTAAGAAAATTATATTTCAACCGATTATTCCCCAAGAAATTTTGAAACTTCCTTTCATTGAAGGATATGTTGATGTGGAAAAGATGTCTCTAGTACATAAAGTTGTGTTTGGTGATGCTATGCAAGCATCCAAAAGAAAATAAATTCTTGAGACACATCAAAAGGGAATGGAACTGATAGAAGATGCTCTAAAATCATTACAAGAAGCTATGCTAGGTACATCCATTGATACATCCCTTACCCCCATTCAAAATATGAGATTATTGTTAGACTCCTTCAAAGATTATTCCTGTGGACTTAATGAAAAGGCAAGACAAGAGATAGAAGAAAACTTGGTGGAGAAAAGATTGTCGAAAAGAGTCTAGAAGCAATGAAATTTGTGAATCTGAGGCAGATGTTGTCCTATCTTATTGCTTAAAGTGGCCAAATGCCACTCAGAATATCAATATTTTCTTGGACTCCATTCAGTCCCAGTTGTCTACTGTTTCTGGTACTGATAGTGTATCTAAAGATAAAGATAGATCAATCTAGAAGGCCATTGCTACACACAAAGAAATTTTTTTTGCCTTGCAAAAATAGAAAGAAGAAATTATCAAAAAATTCAGTCTATTAAGTGACATTGTAAGAATGGAATACACTCTAGTTGGAGAGGCTCTAGCTTGCTCTGGCTTGCTTGAGAAGATAAACCTGATTCCTGATACTCCAGACGGTACTGAAGAAACTCTGATAGAGTTGGAATCTTTGAATAGGATGTTGACTGTAGCAAAGGAAGGCTAGGAAAAAGGAAAAATAGTTTGGGAAGGTATTCTGAAGGAGCTTCAAGGATCATCATCTTCTATTTGATATATATTTATTTTTTTCTTTGCTTTAATGTTTTTCAGTTGTTCTTGGCACACCCTTTGTCCTTGATGTCAAAGGGGGAGTGAAGTGAAATTTTGGTGTTAGGGGGAGAAATACTGTAAATAGAGAATTCTATATATATTATTTTTGGTTTTGGCACATGTTTCCATCAATGACAAAGGGAGAGATTGTTGGAAAAATGAAGAACATCTCATTTTTTTACTTTTTGTTTGTCATTGATGTCACCATGATCTATGAGTTGCAACAACAAGATCAAATCTAAAGTTACTACGGTATTCTAATCCAGTATTTGAATCGATATTTTTCTTAAATCCTCCAATATTTTGATCGGCATTTTTTCTGATGATCACTATTCCTTGCAGCTTTGGGAAATGGCTTGCAAATGTTCGGAGCACGTACATTCGGTATTTCACATATTTGGTGCTCGTACAAAATGTTTTTGCTTTTTTGTTTGAAATTTGTTCCTGGGTGACTTCTTTGGTGAATTATGTAAAAGAAAAAATAGTTTTGTTATGTGGATATATGTGCGACCTATTTTAGGTTCATGCCGACTTGTTGAAGCGTGTGGGTTATCTTTTTCTTAAGCTTGTAGCCAACATATGGTATTTTTGGTAAATATGAAGTGCATCTAATTAGGCCAACCTAATTGATGCTTGTGAAGAGATGGAATATATATAATGGATATTTTTTGAAGAAAGTGTGTGTGATTTTGTGCAAAGTTGTGAAGTAGTGTGAAGATGATGAAATGTGCTAAGTCTATTTATTGAGCTTTATCTAGAACTAAATCTATACTCATTAGGTGTACTCTATCAGTTCATTTTCTAGCTGAAAGCCATTCAATCATTGTAATTTTGTAGGTAGTGAGCCATTGTTTCTAGACAGTGAGTCTTGGAAGTGACCACCCATTTTGTAATATTCTATAATTAGTTATATAATATTGTGAGCTAAAACTCACCTTGGTTTTTCCCATTTGGGTTTTCCACGTAAAAATCTTAGTGTTCTTGTGTTCTCTGATTTGATGCTTTATTAATGTTTTTATTTATTTATGTTATTGTTTTCATTGGAATAATTGGATGGTATCTGATCAAAAAAATTTAGAATATACTGATTCACCCCCCTCTCAATATCTTGGATCTTTAACACTTGTCCTATCCAATGCAATAGGCTCCTTGCAAAATTTCCAAGCTTCTGCAAAATCAGGATCTTTTGGATGCAAGCTTGTGAGCTCCTTGAACCCAACCACTTCAAATTGCATTTTCGTTAACAAATTATGCCTCCTATTCAAGGTGTCTATGACCCTATTCAATCGTCCACTCCCATGCTTCAACACAAATGCATAACTTTGTAGAAATTCAACCCATTTCAGATTCCTTTGATTTAACTTACCTTGACTGTAAAATACTAGAAAGCTTGATGATTAGTAAACAAAACAAACTCTTTTGGAAATAAATAATGTCTCCAATTTTTCAAAGCCTAAACTATGGTGTAGAATTCCTTATCATAAACATAATATTTCTTCTTTGCATCATTCAGCTTCTCACTAAAATAAGCAAAAGGTTTACCTTCCTGACTCAAAACAGTTCCAATGGCACTACCATTGGCATCACAATCTACCTGAAACACTTTATTAAAATTTAGGTGTGCCAAAGCAAGCTGCTTTGTGATCTTCTTCTTCAGAAAATCAAGGCTCTTTGCCACTCCTATACTCCATCCAAGCTTTTCTATCCCCTCTCATTGTTTTAGTTAGGGTTGCACAAATACTACTAAATCCCTCAATGAAATTTTAGTAAAAACTAGCTAGACCATGCGCTTCTTGGTGTTGGTCACTCCACAATAGCCTTCACCTTTTATGGATCCATTTTTAGACCCTTTGTTGAGATAAAAAATGCCAGATACACCAATTCACATTTCACAAAACTACACTTTTCCAAGTTGATCAGCAACTTCTCCTCTCTCAGCTTCTCAAAATCTTCCTAGATATGCCTCAAGTGCTCCTCTAATGTCTTACTGAAAATCAAAATGTCATCCAAGTAAACAATGACAAACTTACCTATAAATTCTTTCAATACCTCTTTCATGAGCCTCATAAACATGTTGGGTGCATTGGTCAGCCCAAAAGGCATGACTAACCACTCATACAAGCCTTCTTTGGTCTTGAAAGCAGTCTTCCATTCATCACCTTCTCTAATTTGAATTTGGTGATAACCACTCTTCAGATCAATCTTTGTGAAATATTTAGCCCCACTCAGGCAATCCATAATGTCATCCATCCTTGGCAAGGGAAACTGATACTTGATGGTAATCTTATTAATGGCTCTTGAATTAGTGCACATTCACCATTCTTCATCCTTCTTAGGTGCTAGTACTGTAGGCACTACACATGGACTCAAACTCTCCCTAATCAATCCCTTTCATAGCAACTTTTGCACTTGTTTGTTTAACTCTTCACTCTCTATTGGAATCATTTGATGGGATGCCTTATTCAAAAAACTGGCTCTAGGAATCAAATCCATCTGATGAATAATCTTCCTTAGTAGTGGTAATCCTTTAGGCACATTATCAGAATTGTTACTTTGGAATTCATCCAACAAACCACACACTTCTACAAGAACTTTGTTGTTAACTTCCTTTTCAGTTCTTGGAATTAACACAAAACACATGCGCTCAAGTTTCATACCTTCCAGGAATTTTCTTCCATCAACCAAACAAATTCATGCATTATTGCATAAATTTTCATCTGCTTCCTTTAGAGGCTTCAGCTTATGTCAAACTCCATCCTTCATTAATGAGTATGTGTTCGCATGTCCATCGTGTATTGATCATCGATCAAATTTCCATGGTCAACCCAACAACAAGCATCCATGGGTATCACATCACACAAAACCTTATCCTTGTAGTTACCAATATTGAGTTTTATTAGGAATTTTTCATTGACTAGGACCCTTTGATCCTTCTGCAACTATGAAATCTAATACAGACTTAGGTGCCTTCTCCTATCTAGCTGCAATTTAGTGACCATTTCTTCTGACACTAGATTGTCAGTGCTACCTTCATCAATGATGGAATTGTAGACCTTTCCTTCACATTTATAATAGGTGCAAAAAAAATTATTTTGTTGTTCTAGTTCCTTCTCTTCATTCACCAAGGCCCTTTTGACAACAAGGGACTCATCGCTTTCCACATTTTTAGACTGTGAAGACCAAGTGTCTTCATCTACATGGGCTACTCATGTCCTACCTTCAGGCCTCTTGTTCTTCTTCTTTTGGTGTTGTGGGAATTCATATGCCCTATGTCCCTCTTCACCACATTGGAAACACATTCCTCTAAAACCTCCTCTCCCTGGTCTGCACCCAAACCTTCCTCTACCTCTCTAATCTCCACTATTCTAATCATGAGGCTAATATGAGTCATCTTTTTGCTAACCTTGACTAGTATTGGATCCTTCATCATTCTTATGATCGCTACCTCGACCTCCATATGGTCGTTTACCAATCCTTCCACCTTGACCTCCTCTTTTCTTGCTTTCAAATCTCTTGTTTAGTCTCTCTTCAACCTTTAGAGAGAACTGATAAGCATCTTCAATGGTAGTCATTCTTACCAATGCCAATTCCTCCTATATACTAGGCTTCAACCCATTGATATACTAAGCAACCTCCTCTTTGTTTGCCTCTAAGTGTCCTATTTGAATTAGAACCTTGCAAAATTCCTCAGTGTATTCTTTCACTGTCCTCATTCTTTGTCTTAGAATTTACATTTTCTTTAGAAGCTCCAATTCATAATCAACAAGAATGAACCACTTCTTCAATTTTGCCACCATTCGGTCCCATCTGGAGATTTTATCTTTTCCTTGTTTACCTCTTTCAAGTTGGACCTCTTTCCATCATATACTTGCATGACCTTTTAACTTGGTCTTTGCAAACTTTACTCGGTGAGGATCTTCAATCTTCTCAAATTTGAAAAATTCTTCCATATCATTGATCCAATCGATCAATTCTTCTGGATTCAAGCTTCCACTAAAAGTTGGAACTTTCATCTTTGGTTTCTTTCCCAGACTAGATATTGTTCTTAGTAATATCAACTCTCCAGAATCTATCTAATCCTGTTCTTCCTCTTTTGTCTCTTCTTCAGTCTCATCTTCACTATCATCTCTTTCTTATTGTGCTCCTCTTCCTCTTCAAACTTCTTCTTGTAAGGCTTGCATCTGACTTCTAAGGGCTCTGATTTCATCTCTAGGAGGATCTCCTCCTCCAGGACCTCTGCCTCTACCCCTACCACAGTTGGAAACTCTTGGAGGAATTATGTTATTATCCCACACTCACAGGTCCTACTGCAAATGTCTCATGTTTGACGCTTTGTTATAGACTTAAGAAAACCTAGATTTGATACCACTTGATAAAGGGTACTCTCCTTAATTATGGAATCTCTACACACTCACAGAGAAAGAACACCTAGATGCAAGAAGAGAACAAATATTTCCTTTTATTACTAGAGGGTATTACAAACTACATGCCATATTATGGGCTTCTTACACGCATCTGTAGATTGTATATTTGAACTCACACTTTGTTCTTTATTGTATGTTCTTCTACACTTCCTTCCCCCCAAAGACTCTCTCTACATAGGCTTTCCATCCTTGTTATATCTCATTCAAACTCTCCAAGTTGGTGTTACTCCTCGTGTCGTAGTATCCATTATTTCCCAATTATCTCTAGAGATCTCTAAGTGGTTACATCGTAATCAACAACCTTACCAATTCAACCAATGGGAATGTATTTCACAACAATGATGTGGAATACATCAAATATTGTTCTACCATGTGTCATGACCGTACTCGCCATCCACCATCGTTGATTATCTTCATTCATCTATTTCCATTGGAATATCACTCAGACTCCAGTGCATCTCCCACCAAAACCACCATGTTACACTGATATCACCTTATTGTCCCTTCAAAGAGACCATAAATAACCTCTAGTCAATGCTGCCATTTATTTCCGATGTTATCCTCATCACCATTCGTAATTCGCAACAAGGATGTGAATTACCAATTGTTATTTACCACCTATTGATGGTGTTTTCTACACAACAACTCAAACAAGATACAAATATCCTATCTTTCTTGAAAGGTAAATCTCTATCAGCAAGCCTCGAGAGATAACCCCAAGGTCTCTAATGTCAGGTCTTGACAATTCATAAACAACTAAGTGATAAATGTGAAAATGTTGGTAATCATAAGGGGCCTTACAAATGAACAATGTTGGAAGTGTACTTTCATTAGATGCAACAATATGGTGATGCTTTCAGTCCTAAAACTAACCCAGATTCAAAATAAACAGAAAAAGAGATAAGGGTTTTAGAGAGATTCAACTCTAAACTAACTCCTAAGATCAATCACAATAATGATGAATGTTGCAAATGGACAGATCTCCAATAAAACCAATATCTTTTTGATCAAGGACAAGCCCACAACTCTGCATAAATGGTGCAATCTTCTAAGGAAATTGAATATTTTCAGACTATGAATATTCATCCGCATACCCAATAACTGGTGCAATGTAAACAAGCATCCACAGTTGAACTTAGCACAAAATAAGGCCCAGGCTAACTTTACATAGCAAATTACAATAAGAAAATTGCTAAAAGTATGGACCAGAGATCGGTCAACATCATTAACATTTTACCATTATTGCAAAAGAACTAAAATCTAACATCTAACATTGAGAATTAAGAACAAGAAACCATAAACTGTCAAAGTGTAGCACAAAGCTTGCCAAATCAACAATCCAATTGCATTAACTTCTCCAGCATTACATAACAATTTTCAGTCTCTCTCCTCTCCTATAGCTACTATCTTGCAAAATCTAACTCCTAACTTAGCCAATTTTGGCTTTTACATCTTCTAAAATCTAACCCCCTTACAAATGAGAAGGCACTGACCTTTTATAGAAAATTACATTTTGAATCAATGGCCAAGATTTAATTCATCCAATGGCTGCAATTGCACTTCTAGAAGCATCAAGCTATTACATTTAATTTGGGAGCTCATGGTACATCATCATCCACTTGCATAAAAGCAGTTACATTGTGGAACAATGAGAAAACAATATTATGCCAACCTGTCATTAATGGAAATTTTGATTGGATGATGAAATCAGCTTCACATGTCTTCCAGAAACTCCTTCCAGCTGTAGACAGTTTGGGCACAGATTCTTATGCACGCCCCACTTTTAAAATTTGAATTGAACTTTTCCATATTTCCCTTTTTGCACGAATCCATATGCAAGTTCTCCTTTTGATATTTATTTAATCCTGAAAAACATATATCATTTGCGGAAACTTTCCATTTTCAAAAAAAATTCCATTTTTGGAAATTTTTATTTTCAATTTTTTTTCTCCATCTCAAGAATCTCATTTTCAGAACATTTTAAAATTTCAAGGAAAAATTTCCATTTTTGGAAAAAATTTTCGAAAAATTTCCATTTTCAAAATTTTTCCATTTTTGGAAAAAATTGATTTTTTCCATTTTGGAAAATTTTGGGTTTTTGAGGGGGTGGAATTTTCCAAATATGGAAATTTTGGGATTTTGAGGGGGTCATGGAAATTTCAGGATTTTCCTTTAGGGATGGAAATTCCCAAATTCCCTACAAGGTCAAAATACCTAAAACCTCATAACTTTTTTTCTAGAAGGAATTTTCAAAATGTTGAAAAAGAAACCCAGCCTAATTTTTCGTCCTCTATCCATGGGTGCAAAAAAAGATTTACATATAACATCAAAAATTCACTTCAAAATCCCCATTTTTCAAATTCCAAGATAGGTGAATTTCCCCTAGAGCCTCAAAATATTGCCTCCATCGAACCCAGTCTAGACTTAGTCCCAAAATAACCTCCCAAGAAGACCAAAACCAAAATTTGACCAAGCCAAGAGGCAGAGATGCAAAAGAAAAAAGAGGGTCATCGCCTCCAGTGGGGCATGTGTGCAAAAATTGCACAACACCACCTAGCCATACTCATCATCGAATTCCTCCCAGTCAGTCCCACCAGGGTCATCCTCGTCATTGTCGCCATATCGTTGGGACCTCGCTACATCTCCAACTGATACAAGGAAGTCCTATGATCAATTTATGTTCTATGAAAATCCATTGGATCATCGGAGCAACAACATAGAAGGTCTTGCTGACACCCCTGAGGCACACCGATGAGAGACATCGGTCCATCGAAGAGACCCAAGACATAGTCTCATTAATGATACCCATTCCCATCGATAGAACATAACACCAAGCTCATGTGTTATCAGGCCATCGGTAAGAAAGAGAATATCATCCTGTCGATGAGAGAACCTCACACCGATGAACCCATCTACAACCTTCATTAACACCATAAATATATTGTTGGGACTTGAAGGGTTGTTCCATGAATATGTCAAAGTCCCATTGATGAAACATGATCAATGCTTATTCGAACAAAAAATCATAGAATTCGGTGATGCAAGATTGCTCTTCGCCTTGGATGCTCCTGCATCATGTGAGAAAGATAGTGGGCCTAGGCCACTTAAGAGAAGGATGAGGTGGAGGTTTGGGAGGATTTCAAGCTTACATGATTGAATGTTTAACTTTAGCGAGCTAGGGAGTGTGTTGAGGTTGCATGCTCACACATGTGAGATCATGAGGAATCATAGGACACTTGTCACATGATAGAAAACTTGGGATTCAAAAATAGATGAAATATTAGTGGGGGTTAAGGAGGTTTAGTTAATGAATTAATCAAGGTGAGAGGAATTATAGAGACTAAGGTTATTTAATTAATTATGAAAATGTAGATTAATTAAATTATGTATTAACAATGGGAATATAGAAAAATGGTGGATTGTGGGATAATTAATTAATTATTGAAGAAAATTTTAAGTCTGTTGTTAGTAATGAATTTTATAGTATCTACACCCTATATTTAGTATATTAGCTAAAGAGGAAAACTAGTCTTTTTATTTCCTTGTGAAAAAAAGAGAAAAAAAAAGCATAAACAAGGACTCAAATTCCAATAAATGAAGCCTTATACTTTATTCACCTTTCTCCTCCAGTTGAGCTAGAATAAGAGTTACACCCAAATCTTCTCTTTATTTTCTCACTAAGATAGGTGTATTCTTTCTATGGATTAATGTGGATTGCTCAATGAACTATCATAGTAACAATATAAGGGTGTGATTGAAATTTGATTTTGAAGAGACCAAAATGAATTTAGCATGAGGATTTTGTATATATTAATGGAGGAAACAAAATCCTATTTATAGATTTTTTGATAGAGGAACTAGAGGATTAGGATTTAAAGTTAATGAAAGGCTGATATTTGAGAAGAGTGAGTGCATGGATTGATGGTATATATTTCGAACGAGTATCACAAGAAGGAAAAGTGAAAATTAAAAGTGTCCATGGGGTGTACAAGTGGGTGTTCTCACCCATGTGTGAGCACTATGACATGTGTAAGAGGTGGGGTGACTACACATGTTGAAAGATCATGTTCACACATGATAAGATCCAAATATATACTAATAGAAATGACATATTTCAGAATGTAGATCTCATACAACACTAGAGATATTTCTAAGCCAATATGCACTAATATCCAATATATGTCAAAATAGAGTAAAACCTTGAGGTAGGGTAACACCATACAATACTCCTTATGAAAGAAGCCACTCCACACTATATCTCCAAGGGATCCCAAATATAAATCACACTTCACACATATCTTACAATGATAATCACCTCCTTTATATATACCTCCTAATAATACAATGGAAGGGTAATCCTAATGAAGTCCTACTCAACTCTTGATATAATTGATTACACAAGTTATTCTCATGACTCAATATAACTAACTTAAGGGATGTGTGCCACATGTCAGTGTCTCCATCCATATAAATACAATATAATATCATATCCCTAGGTACATAACATGTAATCCCTCCTTGATATATTTTTTCCTCGAAACATGAGAAGAAGATAAATAGTATGATTGTTGTAATTTATTACAAATATGATGCCATGACTAATCATCACCATCCATAGTTGATCCTTATTCCTTTTGCTTGATATTTCTTAGATCCCATCCCTAAACCATATTATTTTTCTACCCGTTTGATTCCATTCCTTATCATAGTAATTCCTCATTTTCTTCCCTAAGTAACCATTACTTTTATGATACCACTAATTGGTATAATTTTTTTATTTGATTCCATGTAGGTCCATAGTAATTTCCTTGTTGATTTCATAAATTAGAATGTATCCATGATGATTTCCTCCATGATTCTTTCCTCTCACAATGATGTGGATGCCTATATATTGCAATCTTTTCCATTATCAAAAACTTCTTTGACTCTTCACCATTTCCTATCACTTTTCTTAGTGATTCCTTAGTAGAATTATTTGTCTCTTCATTTTTCTCAACATATTGATCCTCTTGCTTTTCATTTAATTCATTGTTGCAATCTTCATGATATTCTTGAATTTCTACTTCTTTGACTTTCCTTTGAACTTAATGTGAAATATCTTATAATGTAATTTTTTTCCTTTTATACCAAAGCTTCATGCACTTTTTTTACACATTGATATTTACTATTGTCAAAGATTATAACCAAGGATAACCAAGAAAAATATCCAACCCATCCATATCCAAAGCATGAAAGTTTAAATGCAAAATGTAATTATACATAAAGAGCTTTAAATATTTAAAGTTTGAATATCCATACATAATATTTGACTTTCCTTAATGTTCTTATCTTGTACATGTAACTTCTTGGCTAATTCCATGTTGATAAAGTTATAATTGTTTCCAGGGTTTATTGAGACAATAACCTTTTCCCTTTGAATGCACCCATGAAATTGAAGGATTGAATCTTCCTTATTTGGAGCTAAAGTGCATGTACATGTATCATCTCATTCTTCTTCTAAGTCTTCTCCTTCTCCATCTTCTTTTTCTTTCTCCACTTCTTCCTCACGTTCTTTATTTTCTTCCTCCTCTTCTTTATGTTCTTCCTCCTATTCTTCCTCTTCTTCTTTTATTTCTTCATTCTCATCTTCCTCTTATTCTCTTGGAGCCCATCTATCTAAGAAAGATTCTTCTAGTTCATCCAAGGAAGAAATATCCTCATCCAATGGTAGATACCATGTGCTAGATTCACCTCTTATCCACCAATCCAATGCATCTCCTCTTCTATCAAAATTAGGAACCTCTATTGAAATTATGATTTAAGAAAAAAAATTGCAATAGATAATCATTCTATAAAATCCAATTGACCCAAATTTGATTTTACCAATAAATAATGAAGTCAAACTCAAAGTAAAATATAAAATTAACAGACCCCTAATTAATTTTGATGTCCTTTCTAGAAAGTTAATTTTTTTATAAAAATACCTTGATTTGTGACCTAGAGGAAAAAATTATGAAAATGCATAAAATTGCAATAATTCACAAAATACTAAAGATAAAAACTTGATTTTTGGATGGTAGTGTCATTTTATGATATTTCAAATTCATTAAAAAAATAATAAAAAAATTCACAGTCATTTCAAAATTACAGTCCAGAATCTTCAAAAACTAGGTTTCAACCACTTTTGTACAAATGGATGTTTTGAAACCACTTGATAAGATCCAAACATATTATAATACAAATAATATATTTCAAGATGAAGATCTTATTGAACACCTAGAATACTGAGAGGGGGGTGAGTCAGTATTCTTTTACACCATTCAAACATTTAAACATCTAATCCACTTAGCAGATTCAACTACGGTAATGAAAGAAAGCATGAAACATTCAACAACATCAGATAACACATGAACACCAATCTTTCTATGTGGAAAAAACCAAAATGGGAAAAACCACAATGAGGATTAGCTCACAATATATTATAACTAGTTATAGTATATTTACAAAAGTTTCCACTGCAAGTGGGCTCACTGCCTTGTGAGAAAAAGATAGAAGATATATTGTGGTGCATATCCTAGTTTGAACTATTACAATTGTATCTACCACATGAATGAATTGCAGTTCCAATGAAGCTCAATAAATTGACTTTACACACTTCATTTAATTATGATCTAACACTCTTCTTTCCTCTACATTTGCATCACTCTAATCTTCTACTCAACATTCACAACTTAAATTTGCACTACTCTGATAATATTTGTATTATTCAAATGTCTCACATTCCTTACATTCATCAAAATATCAAAAATGATCTAGCATATATATCTGCTTCAAGCATATCATCAATTAGGTTGGCCTAATTAGATGTATCATACAAAATATAGAAAGTGCAACTTTTTGGCTCAAATCCTTTCACATATGCCCCACACCAAGATTCAAATTTCAAAACACTTGAGTCACCATGGACCTATAATAGCTACCATATAACACTGAAATACATATGTAACCTTTGTGTACCTTTACACTTATTAGGTCAGCACCTCAAAAAACCTAATGCAAAAATTCTTCAATTGTGTATCCATATTCGAACACATGTACCTCAAAACATCATGCCAACTGGAATCTGATGAGGGCCACACTGCCTAAAACCCACAGAAATCGCAACAACATATACCAACATAGAAGATGCAAGACAGAATAATGACTCACTTTCAATTATTTTCAGAAAATGAAATTATAGATTCAAAGCTTACATGCTACAACCTCATGGGCTTGATTCATTACAACAAAATCAATTCTGAAAAAGAAAATCTACTATTCGAAGCCACAATCTACACTATCAAGGCCACCTTCTACAACCCCCACTTAACCCTTTTTATTTTCCCCAATAACCACCCTAGAATGTTCTAGAAAGATCAAATTTCCCCATTTGTTTTGGCGCCAAAATTCCCACCATTTTATTTCTAGCCTAGGAAGAAATTTTTATGAAATTCACTTTTTAGAGGGCCAACTTCACGGGGCCATAACTTTTGATTCAGGTGTCTAATTTGCTACTATTGCATATCATTGGAAAGCTCTCGACAAGCTCTACAATGCATGAACCCACCATAGGTTGGTTTGGCCACCTTTTGAGCTGTTTCGGGGCCTATAAATTTTTTATCTTAAGTTGAAGCTGCATTGGAGAAATTTCCCAGGACAAAAACTTTAATTTCTCCCAAACCATGTAGGGTATTGAGGTGATTCTTTTGCAACCAAAAATGTTTTTCAGCTCTGCTCCTTGGGGTAAATTTTCATTTCCATACAAGCCCATTTAGGTTGACTTACTAAAAATATTAAGTGCTTGTTTTTCACCATTTTTTTATGCATGACAGTCTTATACCCCTCAAGTTCCATCATGGGACTAAAAAAAACTAAAGAAAATAAAGAAAACAATTTATTTTTGGTGATGCAAGATTTCCCTACACCGCTAGATGCTCCTACATCAGACACCCAAGGTAATTTGAAAAGTGACCCTGTCACGTCTCAGGAGTTAGAGGAAAACCAAGATAGATAGCCTCAGCCTCAGATAACTATGATGAATCTTCAATAGTCCTTCCTCTCCATTTCACCAAGTACTCTACATATTTCTTGTTTCTTGTGCTTCTACCCACATGTATCCAAGTTTTCTTCTATCTCTTCTTTCCTTGAAGTAGGTGCTGGAATTTTCCACTATTCTTTTATCAACCCCTCCTCTATATCACCTTCATGATACTCTGGAAAATCAGCAATGTTGAACATAGGAGAAATGTTTATTCCATTAGGCAACTCTACCTCATAAGCATTTCCTGAATCATGCTTCTTCATGATCTTGCATGGTCCAAACTTCTTCATCTTTAATTTGTTGTATGTACCAACTAGAAACCTTTCCTTTCACAAATGAACCATGACTTGATCTCCTACTTGGAACTCCTTGTACCTCCTTTTCTAATTTGCTTGAGCCTTATATTGTGAGTTCATCTTATTGATATGTTTCTTAACCTCTTCATGCAAATTCTTCAAGTTCTCAACAAAATATTTAGCCTCAGTACTACTCTTCTCCCCCTTATCCATCTTTCTCAGTTTAGAAGCAGTTCTTGGACTACTCCCATATACAATTTAGAATGGTGATTTACTAGTGCTCATATTGACAAAATTGTTGTAAGAAAATTTTGCCTGTGGTATAATCAAATCCCATCCCTTGGGTTTATCTCCAACTAAGCATCTTAGTAGGTTTCCCAAAATCCTATTCACCACCTTTTTTTTTCCATTAGTCTATGGATGGTGTGTAGAACTAAACTTCAAATATGTCTTCAACTTCTTCCATAATGTCCTCTATAAATATCCAACAAATTTGGTATCTATGTTTGAGACTATACTCTTTAGTAGACCATGTAGTCTCACCACCTCTCTAAAAAAATAGCTTTGCAACATGACTATGTCCAGCCAATCCTCCACTATGCTTCTCCTTTATTAGATTCTCTCTCATAAAACTCCTTGGAATGCTCAATTGGATTCCTCTAAACAAAATCCCATATTGGATTAAGAAATCCAACCATCTTGTCCTATCCAATGCAACAGGTTCCAAACAAGCCTTCCAAGCTTCTACAAAGTTTGGATCTTCTGGATACAAACTCTTAAGTTCATTGAACCCAACAACCTCTATATTCATCTCTATCAACAAATTTTTCCTTCTACTTAAGGCATCTACAACTTTGTTTGACCTTCCACTCTTGTGCTTCAAAACAAAAGTATAACTCTGCAAAAACTCAACCCATTTTAAGTTCCTTTGATTCAACTTTCCTTGACTATTGAGATACTGCAAAGCTTGGTGATCAGTATATAAAACAAATTATTTTGGTAACAAATAGTGTCCCCATTTCTTCAAATCCTGAACTATAGCATAAAACTCTTGATCATAGACATAATATTTCTTCTTAGCATCATTTAACTTCTCACTAAAATAGGCAACAAGCTTACCTTCTTGACTCAAAACAGCTCCTATGGTCACAATCTACCTCAAAGACCTTATTGAAATCTTGAAGTGCCAAAATAGGTTGCTCTGTAACTTTCTTCAACATATCAAAAAATTTGGCTGCTCTTGTAGTCCACTTAAACTCTTTTCTATCCCCTCTCATTGCTTCAGTTAGAGGTGTACAAATACTACTGAAACCCTTAATAAACTTTCTGTAAAAACTTGCTAGACCATGAAATGGTCTTACCTCTATAACACTCCTTGGGGTAGGCCATTCAATTATAGCTCTCACCTTCTCTGGATCCATTTTAAGACCCTCTACTAAGACAACAAATCCCAGATATACCAACTCCTTTTTTACAAAACTACATTTCTTCAAATTAATCAATAGCTTCTCCTCCATTATCTTCTAAAAAACTTTCTGAATATTCATCAGGTGCTCCTCCAATGTCTTACTAAAAATCAGAATATCATCTAAATAAACAATAATGAATTTTCCTAAAAATTCTTTTAATACCTCATTCATAAGCAACATAAATGTGCTCAGTGCATTGGTTATCCCAAAAGGCATGAATAACCACTCGTACAAGCCCTCCTCGGTTTTAAAGGTTGTCTTCCATTCATCTCCTTCTCTAATATAGATCTAGTGATATCCGCTCTTCAAATCTATCTTTGTGAAGTACTCAGCTCCACTCAAACAATCCATAATGCCATCCATCCTTGGCAAGGGAAATCTATACTTGATGGTGATATTTTTGATGGCTCTAGAATCTGTACATATCCATTATTTTTCATCCTACTTTGGTGCTAGTACTACAAATACTGCACATGGACTCAAACTCTCTCAAATCATTCCCTTCCACAACAACTCTTGCACTTGTTTGTTCAACACTTCACTCTCTATTGGAGTCATATGATGAGCTTCCTTATTCAAAAAATTGGCTTCAGGAATTAGGTCCATCTAATGACTAATCTTTCTTACTAGAGGCAAACCTTCAGGTACATTATTAGAAATAATAGCTTGAAACTCATTCAACAAATCTGAAACCTCTATCGGTACCTCAATAGTATCTTCTTGATCCGGTGGACATTTTTCAGTGAAAATTGAAGTGTCTTGTTTTTCTCCAGAATTAGCACCATCAGAAAGATCTCAGTGTTCTGGTTCCAACGCAACTCGAACGGAGCGAAAAGGAGTCCGTTTGCACGAGTTATGGCCAGTCAAACCTCCGGTCAAACTGGGAACAGGGGCATCCAGGAAGCGGAAAAAATGATTGTTTCGAAAATCAACAGAACTGGCGTCATCGCGAAGAGCTCGTCACAAGCTTTCCAACGCAACTCGTTTCGTCGAAATCCGACAACGTATGCTCAACTTATCGGCGGTCAAAGTTTCATGTTGACTTGGTGGACTTGATAGTACAGTGATGACATCATCATCCGTACAGCTGACATCAGTACGTGGTACGAAATTCAGAATGGACCAATCGAATGTCGACACGTTGCAGTCCGTACGATCCGTACATGTCAACGTGGCATGATGATGTGGCAGGTGACGTCAGCAAGGACAACTAATCATGAGATGACACGTGTCATTTCGTACAGTCAGCATTGAAGTGGCGGTCGAGTCAGCATACAGGTGGTAGTACAGTCATTGGTGACGTGGCAGCCTAGTCACAGTCCAGTCAGCGTCCACGTCGGTAGCGTCAGCGAATGGTTCTCTGACACGTGGCAGTCCGTACGCCCAGTCAGCATGCCACGTCATTACTCAGTCAGCATCCACGTGGCGGCGTTGTCATCAGTACAGTCAGCAGTTTGGGTGAATCAGAATTTAACACGTCACCTCCACGTTGGCTTCCACGTCAGCATTTCGTACATCAGGCAGCATGCCGTTGTCGGACACATCAACGTATGGTTTGTTTGCTCCACCAGTTAAATCTCGCCACGTGGCACCCTCCTGGTGCGACACGTGGCAACCGGTTTTCCTCCCTCTGCGCGGCAGTTGTCGGTTTGTTCAAAATTAGTGTTGAGGGATTCGAACCCCCAACATACCATCTCCAGGCTTAGCACCCTGCCATTCCACCAAATCCATGGCCTTTACTATATATAGGGACGGTTTGTTTTTGTTGACATTTTGTGATAGTTCGGTGAGTAAAAGCCGGTGGCCGGGGTTTGAACCCGGAACCGCCGGGCTTTCAAAATACATAGGCACCGCTAGCCCATGCGAGCGGTTAGTGTTATGAGCGGCATCGAATTGTTTTGACTATTTTTTTCAAACCGAATGCCTTATATAAAAAAAACAAACTCCCTATTTTGAAAATTAAAACAAACAAATATCCTTTTTAAAGGATATAATCAAACCACCAAAACAATAAGCCCGAGAATGATTTATAAAAAGGGGCTTAGATTGATTAAATTGATTTATTTTGATTTTTCTAAAGGAGATTATTAAAGATATTATGTAAAGGGGGGATATTTTTAATGATTTTTATGTAAAAAGGGAAGATTTGAAGATTTTTGGAGAGATAAGGAAATATCTTGTAAATCAATTGGTTAGTAACCAAATTGAGCAAATTTTATGTATAAAAGGGGGGCTTGAGGAGAGAATTGGAAGCAAGTTTTCTTTCAGGTGATGAAGTCCTGATGCTGAAGTGACGGAAGAGGGGTCCTGTTGAAGAGTTTTCAAATCATTCTTGCATATCAGAGCATCGTTATGCTGCCGAATTGCTTGAAGAATGGTGGTGCTATTGTAATCGATTTTGGAGTTAATCGGATCGGTCTCTCTGTTGGAGTGGACCCGGAGATGTAGTCACATTCTGTGACGAACTCCGTTATCAAGCATTGTTTGCACTTCTCTTCTTCTCTCTCTTTCTGTCTCTCATTTCTTTTCATTCTGTTATAATCACCTTGATTATGTTCTTTATGTTATTTCCTTAAGTTAATTTCATTTTAATTAACTTGAAATAAACATTGTAAAGCATTGTAAAAGTTAAGCATTTAAACTGCAATCTAGTCTAGATCCTATACAGATCAAGTGGTATCAGAGCTTTAGGTTGACTACTATTGCAGTTATTGTTTTTTTGAATGCTAACGAGATCCAGGATTCAGAAAGGCGAAGGCAAGCTCGAAGACTTTGATCCTGAGATCGGGAAGCGAAGAACATTGCCGAAGATGTCAGTTTCTGGAATGGAGGTTCCTGAAGAAATCAGTGAGCAGGAATTTCGAAAAGCATTCCTCGAGATGAAGGCAAAGGTGGATATACTTTTTCAGGAGAGACAAGAACGGAAGGAACGTGAAGAAGATCATGAAGACAAGAAAGGGAAACATCTTGAAGATGGTGGCAAGCAACCAAATCACCCCTTTTCTTCTTCTCCTCCCTCTTCTCCTTCTCCTTCTTCTCCATCTTCTCCTCATTCTATTTCTTCTAATCCTTTCAAGAGTGGGTATAAGCCTAAAATAAAATTGGATGTAAAATTTGATTTGCCTAAATATTGTGGAGAACTTAATGCTGAAAAATTGGATGATTGGATTCAACAAATAGAGGTCTACTGTAGAGTCCAGAACCTAATAGATGATGTTGATAGGATCCAATTAGCTACTCTTCGTTTAGGGAGGTACAGCCTTAACCTGGGAGAGTAAGTCTAAGGCAGAAGTTTCACAACATGGTAGAGTCAGTTTAACTTGGGCAGAATTTATTAATGCTCTTAAGAAGCAGTTTTATCCCTTAGGACATATGCAGCAATTAATGATGGATTGGCAAATGTTTAGGCAAGGGAAAGGTCAAACTGTCCAAGAGTACACCCATGAGTTCAGGAAAAGGGCTATTTCTTTGAATGTTCCTTTGTACACCCAAGACACGTTGTTGAAGTACATAGGAGGTCTACATTCCTACCTTAGGCATTCCATTTTGGTTTTGAACCCTTGTAACTTGGATGAAGTGTCTGTTCAAGCTACACACTTAGAGTCAAGGGGTAAAGGATCTTTCATTGACAAGTTTGATAATGATGTAAAGAAATCTTCTAAGAATGCAGAGACAGGGAAAGGAAAGAAGGCAGCCACAATCAAGAAGGATGAGAAACTTTCTTGCACTCATTGTGACAAGGAAGGTCATGATGAAAATCACTGCTGGAAGTTACATCCGAACTGAGGCCTAAGTGGGCTCAAAGACGTAATCAGAAATAGAAGGGTAAGGACAAATCCACGAATGTTGTTATGGATCTTGGTTCAGATTCAGATGATGAGACTAAGATAACAGCGATGGGTCTAAAAGGTAAAGCCTCTATTTCTGGTGTTTCTGTTGCAAGTTGTGCTTCTTCTTCCATAGTTAATGATTTCTCTGAAGATGCAAAAAGGAATGAGTTGTTTCATTTAAGGGTTATGGCTAAGAACAGTAAAATTGATGCACTCATAGATAGTGGATCTCAGGTTAATCTGATTTCAGAAAGTGTTGTAAATAACTTGGGATTAAAAACTACACAACTTAAGAAACCTTATCCACTAGGCTGGATTTGTGAAAATGATAAGTTGCAAGTAACAAAACAATGCACCTTAAGGTTCACAATCACCAGTAAATTTGTGGATGAAGTACAGTTTGATGTAGTTCCACTGGATATCTGTGGGATAGTGCTCGGTAGCCCTTATCTTTATGATAGAAAAGCAATCTTCTACAGGCAACAAAATCATTATCATTTGTTTAAGGATGGCATTCAGTACATTGTACATTCTCACAAGATTAAGACTGATCGTTCTTTTGCAAACACGGGGCAGTTAAAGAGGGTAATTAATGCAAGTAAAGAGTTAACTCTTATGTTTGTCAGTACAGGTGGTTCTAAACATGAACTTGGAGTAGCTAACCAGGGTCAGATGTTGCAGGATGCACTTGTAGTACAGCATGAGAAAAAGATGAATGAAAGCATTGATGGATCCTTGGGTAAAAATGTTCCTGTTGTGAAGGATCGAATTGTTGTTAACTTATTTTCTTTCATTTCTGCATTGATGTTCAGCTTGATGCTAGTCAATTTTTGTTGGTTAGTGGCTACGACATTGGATGTAGATGCTTATGGAAGTGATAAAGTTATGTTTATGTTCAACAATATTGTTGCAGTCTTTATTGTGCTTGTGAGCCAGGTTTTCAGATGTACAGAAGATACAGGACAAGTGGGGAGGCCAAGTCCTCACTTATTGTCAGAGTAAATGTCACTTTTGGAGGTCCAAAAGGTCTTCAGTGGGGAGGCCTGATCCGGTGGACATTTTTTAGTGAAAATTGAAGTGTCTTGTTTTTCTCCAGAATTAGCACCATCAGAAAGATCTCAGTGTTCTGGTTCCAACGCAACTCGAACGGAGCGAAAAGGAGTCCGTTTGCACGAGTTATGGCACCAAACCTCCGGTCAAACTGGGAACAGGGCATCCAGGAAGCGGAAAAAATGATTGTTTCAAAAAAATCAACGGAACCGGCGTCATCGCGAAGAGCTCGTCATAAGCTTTCCAACGCAACTCGCTTCGTCGGAATTCGACAACGTATGCTCAACTTATCAGCGGTCAAAGTTTCATGTTGACTTGGTGGACTTGATATACAGTGATGATGTCATCATCCGTACAGATGACGCCAGCACGTGGTACGAAATTCAGAATGGACAATCGAATGTCGACACGCTGCAGTCCACGATCTGTACATGTCAACGTGGCATGATGATGTGGGCGGTGTGACGCCGCCATGACAAATAATCATGAGATGACACGTCCACGCATAGATTGAAGTGGAGCCGCAAGATACGTGGTAGTATACCACGGTGACATGGCGCCTAGCACATTCAATCAGCATCCACGCCGGGTAGCAATGGTTCTTCGATCCGACAAGATGCCACGCCATTACTCAAAAGATCCACGGGGTGAATCAGAATTTAACACGTCACCTCCACGTTGGCTTCCACGTCAGCATTTCGTACATCAGGCAGCATGCCGTTGTCGGACACATCAACGTATGGTTTGTTTGCTCCACCAGTTAAATCTCGCCACGTGGCACCCTCCTGGTGCGACACGTGGCAACCGGTTTTCCTCCCTCTGCGCGGCAGTTGTTGGTTTGTTCAAAATTAGTGTTGAGGGATTCGAACCCCCAACATACCATCTCCAGGCTTAGCACCCTGCCATTCCACCAAATCCGTGGCCTTTAGTATATATAGGGACGGTTTGTTTTTGTTGACATTTTGTGATAGTTCGGTGAGTAAAAGCCGGCGGCCGGGGTTTGAACCCGGAACCGCCGGGCTTTCAAAATACATAGGCACCGCTAGCCCATGCGAGCGGTTAGTGTTATGAGCGGCATCGAATTTTTTTGACTGTTTTTTTCAAACCGAATGCCTTATATAAAAAAAACAAACTCCCTATTTTGAAAATTAAAACAAACAAATATCCTTTTTAAAGGATATAATCAAACCACCAAAACAATAAGCCCGAGAATGATTTATAAAAAGGGGCTTAGATTGATTAAATTGATTTATTTTGATTTTTCTAAAGGAGATTATTAAAGATATTATGTAAAGGGGGGATATTTTTAATGATTTTTATGTAAAAAGGGAAGATTTGAAGATTTTTGGAGAGATAAGGAAATATCTTGTAAATCAATTGGTTAGTAACCAAATTGAGCAAATTTTATGTATAAAAGGGGGGCTTGAGGAGAGAATTGGAAGCAAGTTTTCTTTCAGGTGATGAAGTCCTGATGCTGAAGTGACGGAAGAGGGGTCCTGTTGAAGAGTTTTCAAATCATTCTTGCATATCAGAGCATCGTTATGCTGCCGAATTGCTTGAAGAATGGTGGTGCTATTGTAATCGATTTTGGAGTTAATCGGATCGGTCTCTCTGTTGGAGTGGACCCGGAGACGTAGTCACATTCTATGACGAACTCCGTTATCAAGCATTGTTTGCACTTCTCTTCTTCTCTCTCTTTCTGTCTCTCATTTCTTTTCATTCTGTTATAATCACCTTGATTATGTTCTTTATGTTATTTCCTTAAGTTAATTTCATTTTAATTAACTTGAAATAAACATTGTAAAGCATTGTAAAAGTTAAGCATTTAAACTGCAATCTAGTCTAGATCCTATACAGATCACTTCTTTATCAACTCTAGGGATCAATGCAAAACACATATGCTCATGCTTCATACATTCTAGGAACTTTCTTCCACCAACCAAACAAATTCTTGCATTACTGCATACCTTTTCCTCTACCTCTTTCAAGGGCTTCAACTTATGATGACCTCCATCCTTTGTCAAAGAATAGGTGTTGGCATGTCCATCATGTATTACTCATGAATTAAACTACCATGGTCTACGTAACAACATATGACAAACATCCATAGGCATTAGATCATATAATACCTCATCATGGTAATTTCCAGTCTTGAACTTTACTAGACATTGTTCATTTACCAAGGCTTTATGGTCCTTCTGCAACCAAGCAATTCAGTATGGGTTTGGATGCCTTCTTCTCTCCAACCGCAACTTACTAACCATTTCTTCTGAAACAAGGTTATCAGTACTATCTCCATCAATAATAGCATTGTAAACTTTACCTTCACACTTACATTTGGTGCAAAAAAAATTCTTCCTTTGAGTTGGCTCCTTCTCCTCATTCAACAAGGCTCTTCTAGTAACAAGAACCTCTCCTCTTTCTACATCCTCATAATGTGAAGACTCAACATCTTCATCAACATGTGCAACTCATGCATTACCCTCAGGTATTCTACTTGTACTTCCTTGATGTTGAGGACACTCATAGGCCCTATGTCCTTCTTCTCCACACTAGAAATGGGTTCCACGAAAGCCTCCTCTTCTTAGTCCTTGTCCAAATCTTCCCCTTCCTCTTTGGTCTCCATTATTTTGATCACGAGGATAGTAGGTGTTATCTCCTTTCTGGTTTTGGCCACTACTGGAGCCTTCACCCTTCTTTTGATCTTCATTCTGACCTCCATACGATTGTCCACTGGTCTTTCCTCCATGGCCTCCACCCTGTTGTTTGTTCTCAAACCTCTTATTCAGTCATTCTTCAACCTTTAGAGAAAATTGATAAGCATCCTCAATGGTGGTCATTCTTACCAATGCCAATTATTCATGTATGATTGGCTTCAACCTGTTAATATAACAAGAAACTTTCTCTTTATTCACCTCAGAATGTCCTATTTGAATTAGGACCTTGTGAAATTCCTATTTGTATTCTTTCACTATCTTTGTCCCTTGCCTCAAGCTCTGCATCTTCTTGAGTAGGTCCAATTCATAATCAACTGGAATAAATTGTTTCTTCAATTTTGACACCATTCAGTCCCATCTAGAAATTTTATCTTTCCCTTGTCTTCCTCTTTCTAACTGGACCTCTTTCCACCATATACTAGCGTGACCTTTCAATTTTTTCTTTTCTAACCTCACTCTATGAGGATCTTCAATCTCCTCAAACTCAAAAAAATACTCCATGTCATTGATCCAATCAATCAATTCTTCAGAATTCAGATTTCCACTAAAAGTTGAAATCTCCATTTTAGGTCTCTTCCCAATGCTTGAGATCACTCGCAGCAATCTTCTTTCTCCAGGATCCATTGGATCCTGCTCTTCCTCTTCCATTTCCTCTTTTGTTTCATCTTCACTGTCATCTCTGTCTTGTTGCACATCTCTTCTTCGAACCTCTTGTTGCAAGGTTTCTAATTTCCCTCTAAGGGCTCTAATTTCATCTCTAGGTGGACGTCTCCACCACCTTAGCCTCTACCTCTGCCATACTGGGAAAGTATTGGAGGCATCTTGAACTCAACCCACACTCATAGGTCCTGCTACAACCCCCTCACATTCGATGCTCTATTACAGGCTCAAGAAACCTGGCTCTAATACCACTTGATGAGGGCCACACCACCCAAAAACCATAGAAATCACAACAATAGATACCAACACAAAATATGCGAGACAAAAAAATGACTCACTTTCAATTTTTTTAGAAAATGAATTTACAAATTCAAAGCTTACATGCTATAGCCTCATGGGCTTGATTCATTACAATAAAATCAATTCTAAAAAGAAAATCTACTAATCAGAGCCACAATCCGCACTATCAAGGCCACCTTCTACAACCCCCACTTAACCCTTTTTATTTTCCCCAATAAACGCCCTAGAATGTTCTAGAAAGATCAAATTTCCCCTATTTTTTTTGGCATAAAAAATCCCACTATTTGATTTTTGGCCTAGGAAGATTTTTTTTATGAAATTCAGTTTTTAGAGGACCAACTTTGTGGGGCCATAACTTTTGATCTGGGTGTCCAATTTTCTATTATTGCATACCGTTGGAAAGCTCTTGACGAGACCTACAACACAAGAACCCATTGTAGGTTGGTTCAACCACCTTTTGAGCTGTTTTAGGGCCTCTAAATTTTTATATCTAAATTTGAAGCTACATTGGAGAAATTTCCCTGGATAAAAACTTTAATTTCTCCCAAAATGTGCAGGGTATTGAGGTGATTCTTTTGCGACTGGAAATATTTTTTCAGCTTTGATCCTTGGGGTAAATTTTCATGTCCATACAAGCCCATTTAGGCTGACTTACTAAAAATAGTAAGCATCCATTTTTCACTATTTTTGATGCCTAACAATCTTATACCCCTCAAGTGCCATCATGGGACTCAAAATAACTAAATAAAATAAACAAAACAATTTTTTTTAGGTGATGTAAGATTACCTTACACCATTGGATGCTCCTGCATCAGAATCCATAATCTATTGACATCTGTCAATATCTCCTTAAGACTGTAAAGCCAAAAACTTATCTGTGGAGAAGTGTGGACTCTCCCACTCATATACACTATACATTAAATAACTATAACTTTCCAAGCCAAACTTTTGTTACTTATATATCTCAAACCAGGAGCCAAAACATGATGAAATTTTGGAATCAAATACTTCTAACAACCAACAAAATAATGTTAGAAGTGCAAAGTGAAATGTTCATTCATTGACCAGTGCAAACCCAAGCACTGAATTCTCTGTTACACAAAATTAACAGAGTTGACACTTAATCAATTTTCCATCACATCCAAGTTTATCAGATCAAACCATCTTGAAAAAATGTCTTCCACAAATAATTCAAAACCTGTTAGCACCAACCAAAATGATCTACAATGATCTACACCATGATCTCCATATCAAGATATAATGTTGACATCAATGACAACATTACAACACATAGTAATATACCGTGTGCTTATCCCTATGCTCATGTTTCCAACAATAACATCAATGACATTTTTCCAACAATCTCCCTCTTTGTAATTGATGGAAAAATGCCAAAACATCTTCAAAACATTCTCTCCCTTTGACATCAAGGGAAAAGGGCACCGGAAATAATTTCTCTGACTTATATTGGATCTCCCCCTAAGAAATATGTGCATATACACAAACTGAAAGATAGAGTTGACTCCCCCTGAGTCATATACTAGAGAAAAACCAAAAAATTTATAGTGGAAACTACTTACTCTTCATATGTACAAAGAATCTGAAACTAAAAACTAAAAAGCATAAAGAGTAAGAAATATTTATCAATTGAAATATGTTGACTCCTATAACTTTTGCACATGGGCCTACCACACTTGTTTACCTTCTTCCCATTTCTTCTTGGCTATCCCAGGCCTACATTGAGTTTCAAACTCCACCAATAACTCTTCTCCTTCTTATGGAGTGTTAGGTATAGGATTCATTTGTGTAGATTTAGTAGCACTCAAAAGGGCTCTTGAAACAAGTATCAATTTGGGATTCACCAAGTCCCTTATCTCTCCAAACTGCAAAATGATATGCTCTTTTTGGGCTTGTAACTGAAATAATTTCTTATGCAAATATTTAATGGCATTTCTCATATCTCAAGCCAAATCAAGTGTCGGATCATAAGCACTAGAGGAAATGTTGATATGGGACTCAATGAAGTCCATCTCCTTTCTAATGCTCTATGTGGCTTTGGGCCACTTCATGCCATATTGATAAAGATCATTTGCCTCATATACACATACTTGTGCATCCTTCAGATTCTCTTGAAAAAATTTATGTGCAAGGGAACATTTATTAGTGATTTATCACTTATTCTCTTTTCAACCTCATTTTCAATGCATATTCTTTAAAATAATCAATTAACAATTTCAATTATCCATACCAAAAAGTGAAGTATTTATTTTCACACCAGGTATGGCCTCTTGCAATGCCTTTACTACTTCTTCCATCAATTCTCCACTCTTTTGATGTGTTTCTATGATCTCCTTTTAGGTAGATGCGTGGAATACATCTCCCAACTATAGCTTGTGGAGGGGGAAAATATTATCTTGATCGACGTTTCCTTATTGCATTGGTAGTTATAGAAATTTTGATGACACAATAGGTTGGAAATTAATCTACATACTAAGTAGATTCTTCAAGTAATCTCTAAAGGAGCCGAAGGACTCACTCAAAGTCTTTGTAATCTCCACAACCTTTCCTTTTAAGTCCTCTTCCCCATTCTTTTTGGAGTTTGTTGGATTTTCTTCTTCTATTTTTACATCTATTGATGCATCCTCATTCTTATCTTCATCTTCCTTATCATTTTTTTCTTCCTTCTCTGCATCAACATTTTCTTCATCATCATCCTTATTTGTATTCTCTTCCTCTACAAGTTTCTCTATGTTAACCGGAGGAGTAATGTTTACTTTAGGTACTGGAGGAGGAGTGGATGTATCTTCCTTTGTTGCTTCCTCATCGGTAACTATTTCTCCTTCAAAATTTGTCTTTGCTTCTTCATCTCCATATGCCAATTCTTCCAATACCAAAGGGGAATTATCTTGAATGTGCTCTTCATCGGCTACATGCTCATGTTGAGCATCAATTTCTTGAGCTTCTTCTCCTATAGTGACTTCCAGAGAAATGTCCTCTTAAGTCATACAATATTTCTGTGCAATATCTAGAATTTTGTCATTGTTTCCTTCTACAACTTTTTAAATTCATTCTTGTCTCTACCCATAAGGGTAGTTACTCTTTGCTTCACCCTAAATTTTGTGGTATATAGATCAGCCAATGTGGCTCTGATCTCCTTGGACATAGAAGCACCAAATTTTTCCAATGCATATTCTTTTATCCTTCCTTCTTCTTCAATTTTTTCTTGTCTTATCTTCATCAAAATGTTCCAAATCTCCATAGGAATTTGCTTATCAATGTTTCTAATATCAACTTTTAAAACAATAATATATTTGATAATTGCCTCAACAATGGTGGACTTATTCACCTCATTTTCCTCATTATACAAAGTTGCAGTCTCCCTTAACATCTCATACTACAAAATTTTATTAAAAAATGCTTCTAGATTCATGGGAGAGTGAGGTCTTACCAATTTTGTCTATTTTTGTTCTTTCTCATCCAAAGTCTTTTTTCTAGATTTTTTCTAACCTATTATTCTTTGGTGACACCTTCTTGGTGACTTCTTTCTTCTTCTCCCTCATGTGAACAACAAATTTCTTTTTTTTCTTCCTCTATCTCTTCTTTGTTTTTTGTGTCAATAATGTCAAATCTTCTTCTTTTAGAACTTGCTTCACCTTTTGAAGCTTCACTTTTCTTTTTCGGACCAACTGTGGTCCTTCTTCCTCCACTTCTTCTTCTTCCACATTAACACTTATATTCCTTTCTCTCACTGTCTTTTTCTTTTATATTTTCTTGGAAGGGCCTATAGGTGGTGTTGCTACAATGGTTTTCTTCTTCTCAACTCTTGTAGTCTACACAACCAAAGAGGTTTTCTCCTTTATTGTAGGACTAGTAGTTGTTTTCCTCTTTTCCTCAATAGATTGCATAGTCTTGGAGCACTTTTGGATAGTAGGAGGGATGGTAGCTATCCTACCAGATCTTCTTATGCCTTTTGAAACCTTCCGTAACACTTGATTTTCCCTTAGCTTTTGATCTTTCCTATTGCACTTTTTCCTTTGATATGCCCATTTCCTCCACATACTTGTTGACCATTTTCTCAACCTTCTTCTTAATTTGTGGTTTTCTCTACTCCATGTGCACCTCCATACACTTTTCTTCATAAGTGTCATACCTTTCTTTGGCGATGTCTTTCAAACTCTTCAACAAAATATTAGCCAAACCAGTGATTTCTTGTTCATTGATTTCATATCCCAATATAGGGATCCACACTATCCTTAGTTCCACTGCTTCCATCATACACTCATCTATTGACACTAGGAATGTGATATAATTTTGATATTTTTCTACCATTTTCCTAGGTATCTTGTCTCTTTCATGCATCCTCTTCTACAAAATAGTAAATAAATCAGTAAGGGCATCATCTTGTGCCTTAGCATCACCAAGACTTCTCATAAATTCTACAATTTGATGAGCTATGGGTCTTCCATGTAACCATTTCACACTTTGAGTTTTGAGAAGCTCCTTCAAGAAATAGAAAAGCAAAAACACAACCAAAGTTCCATACTTCAATGTATATTTCTTCTCCTTGGTTTTCTTCAAATTCTTCACCAATTTTTTCCTTAGAAACTCCCAAAGATCATGGTCAACACCTTTTTCAGCCATTTCATATGCCACATTGATTGTGGTGGTAGATACAAAGTTTTCTCTATTTGTGAAGTAGATTTTATAGCTAATCACTATTGTTGCATATCTCATAGTTGGTTTCTAATGGGATTTACTAGTAGAGCTCTCTTATCATATGTTGCACCTATTAGTTCCATTAAAACTTAATTTTTGATCGATTGTAATACAAGAATAGGTCAGGTGGAGCATAGAACTATAACCTCTCTAATCACTTCTTTTGTTAGTATACAAGATTTTTGGAAAAAACTGCGTGCAAATTTTTACATCAATATTTCAGATCATACTCCATGATCCATCATTAGGATGTCCAACAGATAGAGAGATAAAATTTGTAATCATGTCAATCCACACAAAATTATCATGAAATCTTCTTAGTGCAATCCTAACCCATAACAAAAATTTGGAAACCATTTCCATATATCGTTTCTTTGTGACCAAGTTTTGGTATTCTAGTTTTAGGGCACAATTATCTCTAGTCAATTCTTTCATACACATATCTCCTAGCTTACTATGATCTTATTCTTCCATCTTTCCATGAATATAAATCCTTATATATTTGGTTGGAAAAACCCCATATGGAACATGAGAAAATGCACCTAATGGGTCATCTTCTATTGATTATGCAGGGTATTTCTTAAAATTAGGATGTGGCTTTTGACTAACCTCTATTACCCTCGATGTAGCCATTTCAAATGAATTCAAATTGCCTTCAAACAAAGTTCTCTATGAAACTAGGGTAAACAAGATTTGTAAATACCTTTACTTTCATTTACCGAACTAGGGTTTCAATACACTGGATTTCAAATTTCCTTGATCACTTCTTTTCTACTCTACTCAAACTATTTTTGTAAATGAATTTTCCTAAGTGAAATCACTTTATAACACTTCCAATCTAGCCTAATTTTACATTGAAACTTTGAAAAAATAAAACTAGCAACCCTTTATCTATATGCACAATCAACTTTTGATGCTCCGTAAACTTTTGGATTAACATATTTTCTTCTGCAATCTTCACCAATCGATCAAGCATGTCGATCTACATCACATATCTTCATGTTGAGGCATCAACACCATTCTATTTGGTAGTGGATACAATATGTTCATTAAATCTCCCCCTAAACCAAAGCTCTCAACTTAGTTTCTGGAGGAAACATTTACACTAGATGCTAGTACAAAATCATCCTTAACCTCTATATACTCCTAATTTATCCAAATATTTTCCATTTCCTTCATTGTTTCTATAGGACCAATCATTTTGTCTAGTTCATTCATCTTTACCAGATTATCCTTCCTCATATTTATGCTTCTACAAAACTTAGAAATGTGTCCAGGCCTATTGCAGTTGTAACATGTGACATTCTTCTAACCAATATTCCTTCCATTCATTTTAGATTTGCATTGATTAGATCTACTATTATTCATAGCATGTATAATAGTAGCCTTTGAAAGAATGAACCGTTCTACCATTTTTATAACTATTCATCATTTGACTTCTGCATTCACTACCTCTATGATCAAATTTATTGCATGCAAAACATTGATTAGAAAAAGGTGGAACACTCTGATTCATTCTACTTCTACATTCCATTTCATTATGTCTAAATTTATTGTAAGAATAACATAAACCACTAAAATATGGGTACCTTTGTGCATTTGGTTGTCTGGCCAGTGGTCTTCTAGCTTCATTCATTTGATTTTGGATCTGCTTGCCATTGTTCTTTTTATCTTTAACATTCAATGTATGATCTGATTTTGAACTTTCACCCTTTTCAAATCCTAAACCTTTTTTATTTGTAGAGCCTTTCTAATTTTTAATCATTTCATCAAGCTTTGCAACTCATCTTGAATTTTTCTTCATGGCTCCTTGCTTTCTCTAGATCTAATATCAGATTCACAACTTCTTGTTCAATCCTTGTACACTCTTTATATTTTTTTTTCACCATTACATTTAGGCATTCCTCAATTATTTTATTTTCTTCAAATTACACCTTCAAACTAGTGATAGTTTCATTTGATTTCTTCAATTGTTCACTGAGTTCCTTATACCTTTCTCTGAACTTCTTGATTTTCTCTCTCAATTTTCTGATGCATTCATTTGCTTCTTTGAAATTTTCTTTTAGATCTCTATTTTCACCTTTAGTCCTTTCAAGATCTTCAAGGGCAACTTTGAGTTCTCCATCTTTGTCAAGCATGCAATCTTCATTTGTGAATCCAATAGTTAGAATCTCTTCTAGAGGAGTGGGTAGTCTTCTAACAACCATGTGTTCAACCTCCAAGATCTTCCCAAGAGGTTAATCTCCTTCCAAGTAACCAAGCTCTGATACTAATTGTTGAACATCCAGAATATTGAGATGAGGGTGAATCAGTAGTCTTTTACACAATTCAAACATTTAAACATCCAATCCACTTAGCCGATTCAACTATAGTAATGAAAGAAAGCATGAGACATTCAACAACATCACATAACACATGAACACCAATATTTTTATGTGGAAAAACCAAAATGGGAAAAACCATGGTGAATATTAGCTCACAATATATTATAACTGGTTATAGTGTATTTCCAAAAGTTCTCACTACATGTGGACTCACTGTCCAAGTAGAATCACTACACACTGATAAAAAGTTAGAAGACATATTGTGGCTCATAGTCTAGTTTGAATTGTTAAAATTATATCTATCATATGCATGAATTACAATTCCAATGAAGCCCAATAAACTGACTTTACACACTTCATTTGATTCTAATCTAGCACTATTTTTTCCTATGTGTTTGCATCACTCTAATCTTCTAATCAACATTGACAACTTAAATTCACACTACTCTAATAATATTTTCACCGTTCGCATGTCTCACATTCCTTACTTTCATAAAAATACTAAATTGATCTAGCATATATATCTTCTTCAAGCATAACATCAATTAGGTTGACCTAATTAGAGGTATCATACAAAATATATAAAGTGTAACTTGTCAGATCAAATCCTTTCATGTCTGCCTCATGCTAAGATTCAAATTTCAAATTTTTTTGAAATAAGTTGGCATTGACCTATAATAGCTCCCATATAATACCACAATACATATTTAATCTTCACATACCTTTACACTTATTAGGTCGGCATCACAAAAGACCTAATACAAAAATTATTCAACTATGTATCCATATTCAGACACATGTACCTCAAAACATCATGCCAAATTGAATCCATACTATATTGACATATGTCAATATCTCCTTAAGACCGCAAATCCAAAAACTTATCCACAGAGAAGTGCAGAATCTCCCACTCATATACACTGTACAGGAAATAACTATAACTTGTTAGGATGAACTTCTATTACTTACATCTCTCAAACCAAGAGCCAAAACATGATAAAATTATGGAATCAAATACTTCTAACAACCAAAAAAATAATGTTAGAAGTGTAGAGTGAAATTTGCATTTGTGGACCAGTGTGAACCCACGCACTAAATTATTTATTACACAAAATTAACAAAGTCGACACTTAGTCAATTTTCCATCACAACCAACTTTACTAGATCAAACCATCTTGCAAAAATGTCTTCCACAAATACTTCAAAACCTGTTAGAACCAACCAAAATGATCTACAATGATATACACCATGATCTCCACATCAAGGTACAATGTTGACATCAATGACAACACTGCAATACATAGTTGTTGGAAGCCTTGCAACATGAGCATGAAGTATGGATGGTTATGCTGGTTGTTTCTATGTTGTCATTGATGTCAACATGGTACTAAATACACGGTGATGATTATATAAGAATTTTTCTTGGTTTATCGATAGTTTTTCTCTACTGATAATACTTCTCTGTGATGGATCAATATGTTGGTATTTGAGTCTGCAACTCATTGCAAGATCTGATATGACTCTAATCTCCTAACCATGTTCTATTGACTCATTTAGACTACTTTTTCTTGGATCTTGAGATGTTCTTTTGACTATGAACAAGAAGTTATCTCTAACAAAGTTCAAATCTATATCCTATTATTGTTTTGTGTGTGGTGTACTATGTGGGAGACTCCGCATTATACTAAGGTGAACATTCTTATACTATGGTTGTGCTGAAAGACTCTTTACTAGTAGTATGATGGGAAATTAATGTGTTCTTAGATCTAGAAGGTGTTTTCTTTGAGGATTATTTTGTTGGTTTCAAGAATATTTTTTAGTCTTGGTTGACTCATCGAATGCAATATATTATGAAGACTAATAAATGACTTGGCATAATGTACTACATGGATAAAATGTTTGAATCTTATATGGTGCCAACTTAATTGATGAATAAAATATACTTGTATATATATAAGGAAGTGGAAAGAGAAGAAAGAGTGTGGAAGAAGAAAAAGGAAGAGAGCAATTAAAAAAAGTGTGAATATGTGTGTGCGAGCAAGTGAACAAAGGAGAAGATCATAGCCAAAATTCTTTATCAGTAGTACAGATTTGTCGAGCAATGCAATGCTTTTTATTCTGAGCTTCAGCGGAACTAAACCCTACACATTGAAGGTGTATTCCATCAGTTCATTCTTTTGGAAATGAGCCACTATCATTGTAGCTTGGCAGTGAGCCATGTTTTGTACTCAGGTTGTGAGCCTTTTAAATACAATGAGTCCTGTCAATGAGCCCTGTAATATTTTGTATTTGGATATAATATATTGTGAGTTAACCATCACTGTGGTTTTTCCCTTATGGGGTTTTCCATGTAAAAATCTGGGTGTTTGTGTGTGTGATTGCATTGACTTTCTTTTATGTTCTCTCTTGCTGATTCAATCAAAATAGTAATAATGATTAAGTGGATTTTATTATCAGTTTGTGGAATACTGATTCATCCCCCCTCTTAGTATTCCAGATGTTCAACAATATTAATATACCTTGTGCTTATCCCTTATGCTCATGTTGCCAACAATAGCATCAATGAAATTCTTCCAACATATCTCACACAACACTAGAGATATTTATGTGTCAATATTCCCTAATATCCATTATATGTCAAAATAGAGTAAACCGTTGAGGTAGGGTAACACCATACAATAATACTTATGGAAGAAGCCACTCCGTGCTATATCTCCAATAGATCCCAAATATTATATCATACTTCACACATATATTACAATGATAATCACCTCCTTTATATATTCCTCCTCCTAATAATGCAATGGAAGGGTAATCCTAATGAAGGCCTACTTAAATTCTAATATAATTAATTACACAAGTTAGTCACCTGACTCAATATAACTAACTTAAGAGATGTGTGCCACATTTTGGTATCTATGTCCATCTAAATACATTATAATAACATATCCCTAAGTACATACAAACACATGTGTGAGCAAGGTAGTGTGCCAAGGCCACATGAGACAAGGATGAGGTAGAGTCTTGTGAGGATTTCAAGCTCACATGCTTGAATTCTCACAAATATGTAAGGTAGTGAGTTCAGGTTGCATGCTTACACATGTGGAAGAATGAAGAATGGATAGGAAACTTGTCACATGATGGAAAGTTTGAGATTTTGAATATTTAATAATAGATTAAATATTAACGGTGGCTAACAATGGATAATTAATTAATTAATCAATACAAAAGGATTTAGAGAGACATGGACTATTTAATTAATTAACCTTAGAGAAGAAGTGGAAGAAAAATTAATTAAATAAACATTTATTTAATTATTTATGAAAATAAGGATTAATTAAATAAAAAATTATTTAATTATTCATGAGAATGTAGAAAAATGGTGGATTGTGGGGATAATTATCTAATTATTAAATGAGGAAAATGTTGATTCGAGTGTTAGCAATAAATTTTTAGACATCTAAACCTTTCTTACACCTTGCATTTAGTTTTTAATTTATTGTATATTATGCATTTAGGATAAGATAATCTTGGATAGATAGGTATCTACCTAGGTAGGTTATACTTGCATTATGTGATGTGGATTTTACTTTTTTGAGAGAGATATACTACACATGTGACTACATATCCTTTTATTCAATATTATCTATATATATACATATATTGGTGGTGTGTCTTATATGTACCACCTATTGCTCTCATTTAAGAATATATTTACATTTCTTCCTCTATTTTGGAATGGAATATCCATCACTTTTTGTAATCTTTAATTCTATATTTACTTTTGTGCCTTGACCTTGTAAATAAATTATAAGAGTTTTACTTCACCAAAACTCATATGGTATCAAATAATTCTATACCAACTCTCAAATCATATCAAATTATTTGATTATTTGAGGCTATTCCATCTCTATTGAAGATATAAAATCTTTTTGAGAACCTAGTATGCTCTTCTATTGCATCCTTGAACAATATGGAGAGTTAGAAAAGTTTTAAATAGAGATCAAAATCACGAGTTTCATTTGTGGCATTGTTTTACAATTACATTTGGTGAATAGTGGAGTAGCTCAAAGTGTATATCATTGTGTTAGATGATTTGACATCACTAATTTTACCTCTCATTTCATTTGAATTGAGCTTTAGAGGTGACATTTGCAAGGGTTTCAAGGGATTATTTTCTATTGGTCATCTACAAATCACTTAGTATTAAGAGCATTTTGGGCTAAATCTAACCTTGTAATTATATCCAAAATACCCAAATACTTATAATCACTCATATATATTATTAAAATTTGATATTTTTTCCTAGATTTCTATAAGAATTATATTCCTTTGTATTGTTTTTCTAGTTTGTAACATACCATTTGAAATTGACTATAATTATTACATAGTCACTTGCATATGTAGGAGGTATATTTAAGAAAAATGTGTAGATAAGGTACTCATACCTTAAACATTGTTATGATATGTATAGGAAACCACATGACATGACCCCATGTCTTAGCTTATTGGATTGGTTGGGCTAAACCCATATAATATATCCTTTAAGTTAGGTAGCAACCATTATGACACCTATAATCCTTTCCCCATCTAGGAGCTCCTCAAAATAGATGATGACACTTCCATAATGTATCCTCATGACCTTGAAACTACTTGTTTGACCTAAAAAACATATACACCTCTTGTCATAATTTTTTTTTTGGTTAGTTGTTTTCTATGATTAAAGGTAGTTTTCAAGAATCCAACAATTATTTTGGAATCATAAAAGAGAGTTTGATCATATGGGAACATTCTCTGGTTTGAATCATCATTTTTATTTCCTAATTCAACCCTGTACACCATTTTTATTTTTTATACTTGAACTTTGAAAGCTATATTCTTAGTTAATTTTGAAATAATTTTGAGTAATTTTTTAAGAGATTTATATTTGTGTAGTTGGCTCATGATTTTGGTAAAAAAAAAAGTTTTCCAAAGGTGTTGCTAGATGATTTTCATTTGTAAACTTATAAGTTTTCATTGTCTCATGTAGGCTCCTTTCTAAGTTCCATTTTTTGAAAGTTAAGAACATTTAACCTACATCATAGTGGAGTGCTTAATGCTTTCTCATTACATACAACATTTGTAATTTTATTAGTTTGATCTCTTGAGATATCTATATTTATTGAGATCAATTCCACTATTACAAATTTGGTAAAATTAAGTAATCTTATGTTTTCATAATCATATCTTGTTGGGAAGTTTCATTATTCTATTGTGAAAAAATTTATAGTTTCTCCATGTGTTATCAATATTGTTGAAGATATTCATTCATTATGGATTATGAAAAGTATGAGTCCTAGAAGAATAATCTCATGGTTCATTACAACATGTGTGTTCTAATATCCTCATGGATTCATTCTTGAGCCAAGTGATATATATGAAATCAATAAATATTATAATAAGATGGATCATGTCCTTGTAATAATTTTTTTTAATATTCTTGAGTATATACAATATATATGTGGACTTTCAGTGCCCTTTTACCTTTTTTTTTAGGTAAATAACATATAGCCCATATATTAATAATAAATAAATATAGGTCTTATAGAGCAAAATTTATCAGTATCAGAGGCTCTTAATAGCTAAATATCTCTCTTCTTTTACAATCTACAAAATGCCTCATTTTGAAGCACCTGTATTCTACCATGATGTCCCCAGTTTCAAATACCCTTATGAAAGATTTGCAAATGCCAATATACAAAATATGCAAGCCCTAAACCTACTATCTAATAGTCACAGAATTCAAAGAAAAAAATTATGTAGATTTACTCCTCCATCTGCTCGACCTACACCTCATTTTCATCTTGGTGCTCCTGCATATCACCCTATTTTGCATGAGTTCCCTTTTACTACTTGGACATTATTTATGTATTTTTATGGAGAGTTAGATTTATATTTATTTAAGACAACTTCACATGTTCCTAATACTAATAAAATGATTAGAGATACATCATGTGATTCTTCAACTTCTTTGAATCCTAGTGTAGATTTAGAGTGTTCATTTTCTTTATATCTAAGTATTTTGAGGTTGAGGACTCTTCTACTCTAGCACTATTAGATTTGATTATTGTTCATACTTAGAAATATAATATAAAAAATAAATCATGGGATTCACATTAAACTTCAATAAAATTTTCATTTAGATTCCTCTTCCATGTATTTATTTCATAGAGTTTAGAGTTTCTTCCTTGAGGATTTATATTGATTCTTTGGAGTATGATCATACTTATCTTCTTGATCATCAAGATGTCTACTTATTCAATATGCATCTATTATTTTTTGAATCTAATATTCATGATCTTGATGAATTGATATTATCATATTTGTTATTATCTCATCTTCTCTATCTCATATTATTTCTCCACCTATACCGACTTCAAGAATGGCATATTGAGTAGGTCCTAAGTATGACAATACAGTTCAATCATCACTATTGTCACCTTCTATAAATTATTAGGTCATCATTGGTTTATATCTCTAACTTAGAATTAAATCACATCTATGTCAATCCATTATATGGTACTTGATTTCATTTTTTAATATTTGTCACAAAATATTATTGGCTTTGAGAGTTTTGAGAAATTTCTAGGAAGACCATCTACATCTTTTCCACCTATACTCATTAATTTCCACATGGTTTTATATTGTTACCATTTTTAGATGGAATAGTACTCATGATTTGATCATAAAATATTTCAACCTTGACATGGTAATAATGTGTAACATATAAAGGTTTATATTTTAATTTTTCTTCCCTTGTATTCATTTTAGGAGTGCAAAGACCATTGGCACTCATTGCTAAGTTTTTTCTTCCCAATAGGAGAAACTTTGTTTGGTAATCCTACTTCATCTTTATGATTTATTGTTGAGAATCTACCATTGATTTGTACTTGTTACCTAATTTTCACCCTCAGGCTCAATCAAGCAAGGAAAATTATATTTAACAAGTTTGAGAAGGCCAAATGGAGCATTCGGCCTAGGGAAAAAGTCATGAATCTGATGCTAGGTCACAGGGAACTCAGTGAAGAAGCCTGCCTTGTTCAGGTTCAACATGAAAATATTCTAAGGAGAGAGTCACCAAGACCACAGGAATGTCACGACGAGTGGGATTCACCTACAGGTCCCTATCGGCAAGACATCGATCATCGTCCCGGCGACAAAAGGATATTCATTTCGGCGGAAGTTCTTTTTTTTTAGAGAGAAGTCTCGACGAATGCATCAGGTCTCGCTAACAAAGAAAAGCAGGATCCCTTTGACGTATATGTGTGGGTTTCGGTAGGAGGTCTTACTGATCAGAAGAGGTCTCGTTGAAGTCAGGTGGCGTTGGCAAAGCAAGCAAGCTTCACTAAAGGGTCTCACCGAAGTCACAAGGTCTCCTCGACTCTAAAAGCTCTCGACGTAAGGATTGAGTTCTACAAGATGCCTTGATGACCTGGGATGTTTTGGTGACAAGAAGGATAGGCCATTCAATTGTTGATCAGGGAGACTCATGGCGACCACAGGTTTCGGTAAAAGATGTAGGTAATGGCAAGGGGTCTTGCTGATAGGGAGATGTTTCAGCGAGACGAGGAAGGTTTATCTTCGACATAGGGAGGTGCTACCAACAAGACGTCTCCTTGACTTTGTGGTCTCACCAAAAAACAATGTCATCACCAAAAGGAGGAAAATCTACAAGATATCCTAGTGACTGTCCAAAGTATCGCCGAAGTATGTGGCTTCGGCATAATCTTGTGAATTTGATAAGAGATCTCCCCAACTCGGTGATGTCTTGCCGACAGTAAAGTGAATAGCTCGGCGGAAAGAGAGGACCTCGGTGTGAGGTCTGGGCGATAAAGAAAAGTCATGCCGACTGAAAGACCCTAGCCAAAGAAAAGCGCCTTCGCTATAAAGTCTTCCCGACTTGCCAGAGTCTTTCCGAAAGAAATGAAGAGCTCGGTAGAATGGAGTGCATTTGGGGTGACATCAATCAACTCTTGCCAAAGATGAAGGGCCTCGAGGTAACGTTTTACCTTTGGTAAAACATCTCACTGACACTCAGAGTCTTGCCAACTAAAGAGGAGCTCAGGGAGATGGAAAAATGAAAAGGAAAAGGAGACAAGAGGAAGCTCGGTGAGGGGTCTCACCGACCAAAGAAGGATCTGACCGATACAGAATGAGCCCAGATAGAAGGATCTGACATCACTATGAGATCCTGCCGACTCGGTAATGTCTTGCAGATGTTCTAAGTGATGACAAAGTTGACTTCAATATAACTTTGGTGGCTCAATAAGAGCTCTCATCAACTATCACATGTTGTACTGATAGTTTCAGAGGGGCATAATCGCATCGGTGAGACACTTCCAGTGTCTCACTGAGATGCAATTCTGATCAAAGGAGTTTTGATCACCTAAAGAATTTGCGTGGAGCTCACTCGACCAACTAGAGAGATCTGAAAGTGAGCCATGGTAGTCTAAAGAACATCAAAAAAATGAAAGGCAACGTGTATCTATTATGAGCTTAGAAGCATTGGAGGTGCTCGACAGGGAGGTTCAAAGATCGACACGAGGAATAGAAGTGAATGTGCTGGTTACAAGAAGATCTGAAGAAGGCTTCTGCAGGAATGTTTTCTTCACCAACATAGGCAACAAGGACATGGGGATGCAGCTGGAAATTAAATCAAAAATCTAAGGGGCAGATTTTTCTGAGCCCTGATATTTTGTAAGCCCTAAGGGGCCGACACACTTTGATATTTAAGGCATTTTTTTCCTTTTTGTAAATAGTTCTGAATATACACTATGAAGAGTTAGTGATTTATATCAATCCTTTCTTGACTAAATGTATTTTTTTGTAACTCAACTAAAATCTGGAATGCAAAACAGAGTTCACCTTGAAAACAAGTACTAATGCTCTTACCACTCTCATTTTTGTATGTTAGCTTATGTATGTATTTCTTTAACAGTGTTTCCTAAATTTGTATTCATACCACATAGATGTGAAGTTTGTTCCTTCTTGAGATATGTATGTAGATCAAACTTGTCAAGAGTGATGCATAAGTCTAATGGGGTTATGTTGAGTAAGTAAAAGAGCTGCAATCTAGTTTCCCTAGTGTGTTTGTATCTTGTTTTCATTTCCTGATTTCTTATCATCTCAGTGTATCACCATAGGAATAGTTCAGTATAGTTTCATTTTGTATGCATTTTTTCTCCCTTTACCTCACTAAGATCATTAGTCTAGGTGATACCCAAAGGAAGATGGCCTTCTCCGGAGGTTGACCTGTGTCTACAAGAAACCCACATCTTTAGAGGTCTTCTAATGTTACACTGAGGTGTTCAACATTGGTTTCAACAAGGGTGGAATTTCAGGTGATAACAATTCTGGCACACCTAGTGGGACAGAAATTAAGATTGAATTGCTAGTTTGGTATGAAACCAATAAGTCCCATATACCAAACCAACAAGTCCCATACTTTATAGAAGTTATTTGGCATACTTGGCAACTTCATAGAGAGAAATAATTTCAAAATCAACGCCTTATGTAGTTTATGATAAGACTTCAGACAAGGAGCAATTCAGGTCCTTTCAAATATTTGTAGCTGTCACCACCAAAAAGAAAAGGCAGAGCAACAGGAAGGTGAGAAACAACAATTATCTATTCTAGAAGAACTCAATCCGACTTGGATCCCCTCACCAAGCCTACTGGCTCACACTGCACCGCTGCATCCCCCCTATCGGTGTCCCATCCATTTCCATTTTAGAGCCCAGGAGCGAAAGGAGGCCTCTTCGCTGAGTCTGGAAGGAGTGCTTGCCCTAGCGCCATCATCCCCACACCCTAAACGTGTTAGATACTCTTAGTGTTTCATGGGAATGAAACGACAGTCCAGTGCTTTGCTGTAGTGAAGCGGTGTGGTGGATTGGTGACGCCTTAGCCCAGGTCCATGAACTGGTATTGCTGTAGACTCTCCCCATGTCTCCTTCAAGCATGGGGAGCTATGGATCATCAGCTCTATTCCTTCAAGCTATCTCCAATGGTCCCGAGAGAAGACAAAAAGAGGATGAAGCTACTCGGAGCCTTCACCTTATGGAATCATTGAAATACTTTTCGCTGAAGACACCTCTCGACCCAATGCTTGCTAACAAACTGGAACGCTTGCCTCCCCGTATTAACCATCTGGTTGCTCCCTATGCCCAAGGAATTACAGATGTAAGAGATGTGTCTAAAGAGGCAATTTATCACTGACGTTCGTATGCGCCCTGCACCGCCTAAGCCCCTAGATTATGGTTACCAATCTCAATGAACCGTACTAAGAAATCGAATCTCGAATGAAGTCCATCAAATGGGAGGCTTAATTTGTGATCTTTAGTTAGCCCAGACAACAACTTAGCCCATAGATGGGACACAAATTCTATACGTAACATGGTTGGAACTAGATTCTTGGGTGTGACATCCATCATCCATTATATACGTGATATCGATGTTGTCATCAGTCGTATCACGTATATAGTGGAATAAACTAGATGGATGATGGCCTATCTATATATCGGCTTGACCCCCTCTATCTATATGATTATGGTATGGGGTCGAGTGCATAAATGACCTCATGCCGACGAACCCTTAGGCAAGCACTCGATGGATCGAGGGAAGAATCAATCTATGCCTCCCGCCCTATATCTCTATCTGGGGAGGGTGAGGCCCCAGCCCCTACTATAGATAGGGATATGTCGATTGATTTATCAATCGAGGGAAGTCGAGGCCGATTAGATATTTACGACCTGATGAACCCCGCCTTGTATAGATAGAGTCTATCAATAGGATAGGGGTCGGGCTCCCCAGCTATATGTAGAGATCCTCCCGAAAAGAGCAGAGCATATAGATGTGATGTTGGCCCCCACTGTATATATATCTCCTGAGTCTATAGCTGAGCCGCCCACTATCCACTATATATATAGCCGTCGGTAGCCCTATGAATTGAAAGGATCGGCCCATATCCCAAACTATAGATAGTCCCGGCCGAGTGCCTGAAGTCTAGAATTCCTCCCCAAAGCACTGGATGAGCTCAATTCCAAGGGGGTTGGTCTATCGGGGGAGGGGTGCTGATTGGAACAACTATATATATATGTCATCACCATATATAGATATAGAGGGTGCCTTTTCTAAACACCCTCTATCACCCCCATAGGGGCCTATCAGTTTCTAGGGGAGGGGAGTTGCCAGATCGGCTCGACATATCTATAGGGCTAGGCTAAAGGGTCTATCTGATGTTACGTGATTATGTAATCAATATAGTCAGTCCAATAATCTAGAATCTCTGATGGCATTTCATTAGATATAGGGCGTGGGATGGGAGTGCGGCCAGACTATACTATGGGAACTAATCCATCTGGGGGATCACACATTGCTGTTTTGTCTTTAGTTTCATTTAGAGTACCAGCAAATCCTCCTTAGCCACCTCCAATGGCCACTCCAAGGAATCAACCCTTTGTTGCTTTTAATGGAGGCAACCCATTGAATTTGGAACAACACAATGAAATTCCAATGGTAGCCTTGAAGAGTCTACCAACTTTCACGGGAGAAGATCAAACTACCCCAATTAAACACATGAGAGATGTGGCTTCATTATGTGGAGTCCATCACATAACCCAAGAGGATGTTGCAGTGAGATTACTAGCTGCTTCACTAAAAGGAAGAGCTATGCAATGGTATAGGAGTCTACTAGTTAATTCAATTGCAACATGGAACAAATTTGGAGATAAGTTGCATAAACAATTTCAAGACAGGTCTAACAACTTGTTTCTATTGGAACAATTGACTACAATTAAGAGGGCTCCACAAGAGTAGATGAATGGCTTCAACTTTAGATTTCAAAGAACTTGGAATAGAATCCCTACAATAGTGAGGCCACCTCTAGAATATGCATTTTTATACTTTTTGAGGGCTCTGAACAGTGATATAGTTTTCATGAAACAGTCAATGGGAGGAGTGTCTTTGCCAGATGCTTTTGAAATAGCAATCAGAGATGAGAACAACTTAATACAAGCTGGTAAACTCACTCCTAGGCCTCCAATGCCTATATTTCTAGAAATACATGCAAACATCCCTTTGCAAATATCTCCTTTCACACCTCTACCAGTTGTACCAATGCTGCCAGCTGCGATTCTAGTTGTTATAACACAAGAAAATGTTGCTTCTAGTTCTCCAAATGAGTTACAGGAAATAAAAAGTCTATTGCAGTCTTTTGGTAACAAGCTTGTAAGCTTAGAGAAGCAGCAATCATATAGTAGGCCTTATCAGCAGCAGAATCCAGACCAGCAACAAACATATCAAGGTAATAGACAACAGTATCAAGGCAATTACTAGGGCCCAAGACAAAATGTGAACACAAGGCCTTTTCAGGCCTACAATTGAGCTCCAATTAGTGCTGTCAAAGAGCTTGTTCCTATTCAAAACAATCTGGCTGCTGATTATGAATGGCGTTGTCCATGTAATCAGCCACATAATCAAGCTACATGCTCTAATGGAGTCATCAATCAAGCTCTTATGGTGCAAAATTTTGTAGGTGTGCAAGATTTGCTAAAGGAGGGGTATCCACAATAGCAGGATCATCCTGGAGATGATTCAACTCTCTTGAATTGGCAAAGAGAAGAATTATGTGGAGTGAACTAGGATGACACATCTGTTACTACTAATTCTAGAGTCAAGAAGAGGGCTTTCGAGATTGAACAAGCAATGAATAAGAATAAGGGAGTTGTTGGTCCATCAAATCAGCAAGTACCACACACTTTGTAGCAAGGTTATGACACTAGTAAGGAGCAGCCTTTACATGCTTCATCCACAAGTCAAGAGCAACCTGACCATGTTGTTGTAAAGACACAACTAGAGGTAAATTTATTTGCACCTTTCAACATTGTTGAAAGTATGAAAAAAATGAATGTTTCAATTTTGATGTGGGGCTCTTTAGCAATCCTTGGTCAAATCAATTTGTTATAGTCAACCTTATCAAATCCAGTTAGTTTGAATCCTCCAAATGAAGTCTCTTTAGGCCAAACAAAGTCAGTTTTAACCAATGCACCTTTGGATAGTACCACACAACAAAGTAATAGTGTCAAGCCCCCTCCTTTCTATGTTTCCTTAATAGTGGGGAATAAATTAGTACACAATTGCATGGTTGATAGTGGGGCTAGCAGTTCGGTGATGCCAAAAAAGATTACAGATCAGCTAGGTTTACAATACCAGCCATTAGAAAGGGAGTACTTCAATTGGATGGGACAGCAGTAAACACTTTAGGTGTTGTCAAAAACTTGAATCTCACACTACATGCTTGTCCCAATTTTTCAATTCCACAAGATGTGTTTGTTATAGACTTGCCTCCATTTTTTGCTCTATGCCTATCTAGAGACTTCACAACTAAAATTGGAGGGTATTTGTCTTCAGATTGGTCCCATATGCTTTTTAGGACCAGATATGGTACTAAGGTAACTATAAATTCTGAGTCCCTTGCCAAGGATCACATCGAACCTTATGTGCCATCTGCTATAAATGTTAACTCTATTATTTTAGAGGATACTAAACTTGTTGCAGCACAAGAGTTACAAGCTGAGAGTGTACCTGAGGTACTCCTGAATGAATGGGCAGTTGAGAACATGGTTGATAATTCAAACGAGCTTATTCAAGATATTGGCTTGGGCAATTATGTATTGCATGAAGCAGGGACATAAATGCCAAACCTTGAAAGAAGTGCAGAAAGTCAGTTTGAGCAGCATAATGAATTATGGGAAATGTATTTTGATGGGTCTAGAAGCAAAAATGGAGCTGGGGGAGGTGCAATGCTTGTATCTCCGCAAGGGGATAAGTATTATGCTTCTTTATGTTTTGCATTCACATGCTCCAATAACACTGCTAAATATGAGGGCCTTGTTCAAGGCCTTGAGTGGGCAAGGAAGAGAGGAATAGCTTTCCTAAAAGTATATGGGGACAACAAGCTAATTGTTAATCAAGTAAGAGGCCTAAATGTTGCTAAAAATGACACACTAAAGTCTTATAGAAATAAAGTGTGGAACATGCTTGAGGATTTTGATGCCTTTAACTTAGTATCTATTCCAAGAAATTAGAACAAGCATGCTGATAGGCTTGCAACCATTGGGGCACAATTTGATATTCCAAGTGACATTAGAAAAGAGAAAGTGCAGCAATATGTAAAGTTTGTATTCAGACCATCGATTCCCGATAACAACATTCACTAGCTAGTTTTTGACAGTGATGAACAAATTCTTTCTTTCTTGCTTGAAGAAGATCAGTTCTCGATGGTGAATCAAGTAAAACTTAAGCAACAGTATGATGATCAAGTCATACAGCTGAGGACAAATAAGTTACCCAAAGGTCTTGTTACCTTAGAGTCTATTTTTAGTACTGATGATCAGCTTAAAAAGGCTAAAGCTAGCTTGCAAATCAAAGAAGAGCATTATGAGGAATTGGAGATTTTCAAAGGTAAGCTCCTTAAGATAGGCAAAAAAATTTCACATGAAGATAAACAAGCTTTTGTTGCTTTATGCCAAGAATTTCATGATGTCTTTGCTTGGGAATATTCAGATTTGAAAGGGTTTGATCCCCATATTGCTCATCACACAATTGAGTTAGAACCTAATGCTAAGCCAGTAAGGTAGAAACAAAGGCCCTTGAATCCCAAGCTTGAGCCCTTAATGATTAAAGAGATGACCAAATTAGTTGAGGGGGGTATTGTCTTTCCTATTAAGCATACTTCATGAGTTTCTAACCCTGTACCAGTTAGGAAGAAAAATGGTGAGATAAGACTCTGTGTAGACTTCAGGGATCTTAACCGAGCATCTTTAAAAGACCACTACCCGCTGCCCTCCATGGAACAAATCTTGCAAGTAGTTGCTGGTTCTAAGAGATTTTCCTTGTTAGATGGTTTTTCGGGCTATAATCAAGTGCAGGTTAAAGAGGAAGATCAGTTCAAAACTACTTTTACAACTAAGTGGGGCACCATGGCATACAAAAAGATGCCTTTTGGTTTATCTAATGCTGGCGCCATGTTTCAGAGAGCCATGGACATGGCGTTTCAAAGTTTAATCAATAAGATTATGTTGATTTATCTAGATGACATTACAGTTTATTCTAAGAATGTTGATGAACATTTGTTACACCTTAAGCAAGTTTTCAAAAAATGCAGAGTTTGGTATCTCTCTCAATCTAAAAAAGAGCATCTTTGTTGTTCATGAAGGGAAATTATTAGGCCATATAGTATCCAAGGATGGAATTACTATTGACCTTGAAAGAGTTAAAGCCATACTTGAGTTGCCATTACCTAGTCACAAGAAGGGTCTACAGAGCTTTTTGGGGCGAATCAACTTTTTGAGAAGATTCATCCCAGATGTTGCAAACCTGTTACAGCCTTTGATAGCTATGTTAAAGAAGAATGTAGTTTTCAGTTGGACTGGAGAAGAAAAACATAGTTTTGAAGAAATCAAGGAAGCTTTGGCATTAGCTCCGACATTGGTAAATCTAGATTTCTCTAAAGACTTCTTTTTGTATGCTTTTGGTAGCAATAGTTCAATCTCTACCATGTTGGTTCAGAAAAATAGTGATCACTTCGAACATCCCATAGCTTTCTTTAGCCAGGTACTTACTGATTATGAGGAGAGGTACACTTTTGTTGAGAAACATGTTCTTGTCGTGATCAGAATCCTAAAGAAGTTTAAGCCTCTAGTGTCAAACAATAAGATTCATATTCTGGTGGCCCACTCAAGTGTGAAGGATTTTCTGTTCAACAAAGATTTGAATGAAAAAAGAGCAGGGTGGGTCACCAAAGTCATGGAGTATGATGTAGATATTAAGATCACCAAACTAGTTAGAGGTAGAGGTCTTTGTGAGCAGCTTGCTACAGGGTCAAGCAGTAAACTGAGTTAGAAAAGGATACTATTTTTGCTAATATAGATGAGTCTTAGAATGCTCAAGATGATGTGCCTCTGATAACAACAAATTGGGTTCAAGACATGACCCATTTTTTACAAACTGGTGAGTGTCCACCAGGTTTGAACAGAGCTAAAAGAAGATACTTCAGATTGCAATCCATATTGTATGTACTGGTAAATAATGTTCTTTTCAAAAAGGATCTGAATGGTGTCTTATTAAGATGTATTCACAGTGATCATATTGAAAGGGTACTTCATGAGTTTCATGATGGAGCTGCAGGAGGTCACTTTGCCCCAAGAACTACTGCTTGGAAAATAATGAGAGCTAATTACTACTGACCCAACTTCTTCAAAGATGCATATGCCTAGTCAAGAAAGTGTATCAAATGTGCTCTATTTTTAGGAAAGGAAAAGCTGCCTGCTATGCCCCTGCATCCAATTCAAGTAGAGCAGCCATTCATGAGATGGGGCATTGATTTCATCGGGCCAATAAATCCACCTTCCAGTGTCGGTCACAAGTGGGTGCTCATAGCTACAGACTATTTCACACGGTGGATAGAAGTAATAGCTTTGAAAGAAGCAAAGGAGTCTTTAGTTTTGAGCTTCTATGAAGATATAGTCACCAGATTTGGAGTTCCTGACTCTATCATATCTGATAATGCTCTTACATTTGTGGGATTAAGATTAACTGATTGGGCTGTTAAACATGGTATTCATTTGAATACATCCTCAAATTATTACCCTCAGGGTAATGATTTAGCTGAAAGCACAAATAAGAATCTCATCAAGATTATCAAAAGAACAATGGAGGATAATCAAAGGACCTGGCATACTAAATTAAAGTATGCACTTTGGGAAGATAGAGTGACTCCTAAGAAGTCTATTGGTAATTCACCATATATGTTAGTTTATGGAAAAGAGGCTAGATTACCTCTATCTGTGGAGCTTCCAGCTCTAGACATTGTTCACTAGTTAGAGATGTTTGAGGGACAGGACCCCATGTCTATGAGATATGTAGAGCTCATGGAGCTTGAAGAATCAAGGGATAGAGCAATGAAAGCTTTGGATTATCATCAGCTCCAAACGAAAGAACATTTGACAAGAAGGCTACAAAAAAAATTTTCAAGGTGGGAGATCTTGTGCTGAAATGGGATGTTTTGAAAAGTAAGCCAGGCAATCACACCAAGTTTGATAACATGTCGACAGGTCCATTCCTTATCAGAGACTATAAGGTGCACAATGCTTATCAGCTGGCTACAACAGAAGGGGAGGTACTCCCTATCTCAGTCAATGGAATACATCTTAAGCCCTATTTTCAAGTATGATGGGGTTCCTCTTTTGTATATATTAGTTTAGGTTTATGTTTTCAATAAGTGCTTCTACGCTTCAGGTTAATTATTTTCTATTTCCTGGGTGTTGTGATGGCATAGTATTTTCTCTTTCGTTTTCTCCTATTTTGTTTTTCTTCTGGCAACCTATTGTGTCCTATGGATCTCAAGCGAGTTGCGGCCATGTACAAAATTAATATTTTTATTTGTTTTCTGATCCTCCTAATGACTCCATGCCCAATGGATAATCCTAGACTACTAGTCTTCATGTTTAGCAGGAAAACATCCAGCAAAGGTCTCCATAAATGTAACCTAATTTTCACCCTCAGGCTCAATTAGGCAAGGCAAATTGTATTTAACAGGTTCAAGAAGGGCAAATGGAGCATTCGGCCTAGGGAAAAAGTCATGAATCTGATGCTAGGTCATAGGGAACTCAGTGAAGAAGCATGCCTTGTTCAGGTTCAACATGAAAATCTTCTAAGGAGAGAGTCGCCAAGACCCCAGGAATGTTAGGATGAGTGGGATTCACCTACAGGTCCCTATCGATAAGACATCGATCATCATCCCGGTGATAAAAGGATATTCATTTCGGCAGAAGTTCTTTTCTTCATAGAGAAGTCTCGGTGAATGCATCAGGTCTCACCGACAAAGCAAAGCAGGATCCCTTCGGCATATGTGTGTGGGTTTCGGTAGGAGGTCTTACTGATCAGAAGAGGTCTCGCCGAAGTTAGGCAGCGTAGGCAAAGCAAGCGAGCTTCGCCAAAGGGTCTCGCCGAAGTCACAAGGTCTCCCTAACTCTAAAATCTCTCGGCATAAGGATTGAGTTCTACAAGATGTCTCGGTGACCTGGGATGTTTTGGCGACAAGAAGGATAGGCCATTCAATCGTCGATCGGGGAGACTCATGGTGACCACAGGTATCGGTAAAAGATACAGGTATCGACAAGGGGTCTTGTCGATAGGGAGATGTTTCAGCGAGACAAGGAAGGTTTATCTTCGGCGTAGGGAGGTGCTACTGACAAGACATCTCCCTAACTTTGTGGCCTCACTGAAAAACAATGTCATCACCAAAAGGAGGAAAGTCTACAAGATATCTTGGCGACTGTCCAAAGTCTCGCCAAAGTATGTGGCTTTGGCATAATCTTGTGAATTCGATAGGAGATCTCCCCAACTCGGTGATGTCTCGCCGACAGTAAAGTGAACAACTCAGCAGAAAGAGAGGACCTTGGTGTGAGGTCTAGGCAATAAAGAAAAGTCATGTCAACTGAAAGACCCTCACCAAAGAAAAGCGCCTTCGCTATGAAGTCTTCCTGACTTGCCAGAGTCTTTCCAAAAAAATGAAGAGCTCGGTAGAATGGAGTACGTTCGGGGTGTCATCAATCAACTCCTGCCAAAGATGAAGGGCCTTGGGGTAACGTTTTTCCTTCGGTAAAACATCTCACCGACACTCAGAGTCTTGTCAACTGAAGAGGAGCTTAGGGAGATGGTGAAATGAAAAGGAAAAGGAGACAAGAGGAAGCTCAGCGAGGGGTCTCACTGACCAAAGAAGGATTCGACTGATACAGAATGAGCCCAGGTAGAAGGATCAGGCATCACTATGAGATCCTGCCAACTTGGTAGTGTCTTGCCGATGTTCTAAGCGATGACAAAGCTGACTTCGATATAAGTTTGGTGGCTCGATAAGAGCTCTCATCAACTGTCACATGTTTGTGGTGATAGTTTCAAAGGGGCATAATCACATCAGCGAGACACTTCCAGTGTCTCACCGAGATGTGATTCTAATCAAAGGAGTTTTGACCACCCAAAGAATCTACGTGGAGTTCACTTGATCAACCAGAGAGATCTGAAAGTGAGCTGTGGCAGTCTGAAGAACATCAACGAAATGAAAGGCAATGTGTATCTGTTCTGAGCTCAGAAGCATTGGAGGCGCTCGACAGGGAGGTTCAAAGATCGACATGAGGAACATAAGTGAATGCGGTGGTTACAGGAAGATCTAAAGAAGGCTTCTCCAGGAATGTTTTCTTCATCAACATAGGCAACAAGGACACGAGGATGCAGCTGGAAATTCAATCAAAAATCTAAGGGGCAAATTTTTCTGAGCCCTGATATTTTGTAAGCCCTAAGGGGCTAACACACTTTGATATTTAAGGCATTTTTTGCCTTTTTGTAAATAGTTATGAATATACACTATGAAGAGTTAGTGATTTCTATCAATCCTTTCTCGACTAAATGTATGTTTTTGTAACTCAACTGAAATCTGGAATGCAAAACAGAGTTCACCTTGAAAAAAAGTACTAATGCTCTTACCACTCTCATTTCTGTATGTTAGCTTATGTATGTATTTCTTTAACAGTGTTTCCTAAATCTGTATTCATACCACAAAGTTGTGAAGTTTGTTCCTTCCTTCTTGATATATGTATGTATATCAAACCTGTCAAGAGTGATGCATAAGTCTAATGGGGTTATGTTGAGTAAGTAAAACAGTTGCAGTCTAGTTTCCCTAGTGTGTTTGCATCTTGTTTTCATTTCCTGATTTCTTATTAACTCGGTGTATCACCATAGGAATAGTTCAGTATAGTTTCATTTTGTATGCATTTTTTCTCCCTTTACCTCACAAAGATCATTAGTCTAGGTGATACCCAAAGGAAGTTGGCCTTCTCCGGAGGTTGACCTCTATCTACAAGAAACCCACATCTTTAGAGGTCTTCCAATGTTACACTGAGGTGTTGAACATCGGTTTCAACAAGGGTGCAATTTTAGGTGATAACAGTACTATTAAGGGAGATACAAGGCCCCTCTTTTTAAAATATTTTAAAGGATTTTTTCCTTACATAGGGTTTTAATAGTCTTAATAATTTAAGAGAGGATAATTTTTACATGGGTATCTAAGATGGTTATACAGTTTTCAAGACCCATTCATCCATATATCTATACCTACCATAGTTATTTATATGGGGTATGTTGATGTTTAGACATATTATAGGATAATCTTTCTTAAGTAGGTATCTATTTAGGTAGGTTATACATGTGACTTGTACTTGCCTTGGTAGATATGTACTAAAAATGTGACTAAATCTCCTATTATCTCATTATTTTTTATGTTCACATATCTTGGTGGTGCATTCTTTATATACATTCCTCTTGATATCATAACAACATCCTTGTCAATATATTTGCATTAATATTGGAATACTAGTCATAATGAATTTATTTAATATTTAATTATACTTTCAATAGTGTGATTTTTATGTTTGGTTATATTTTTTGAGTTCTACCCCACTAAAATATGGTATGGTATTATAGCACTTTCATATTTTAAGGTAATTATGTGCTAAAAAATTATTTCTTCCCAAGGAAATAAATGTTCAACAATGATTGATTAGCTTAATATTCAATATTGAGCATCTATTATCAATACAAGGACTATACATTAAAGGGTTTATATGGTCTCTATTTTGATGTATTTTGAGAAATGTTATCCTCACATGGGATTTTATCCTTATTAGTAATTTTTAATGGAATATTTTTCTCATGGATATACATTTATTAGGACCCATCTATATATCTAGCCATACCAACCTAAGATATGATTATGATATATTTTTGTGCATTTTTATTTCTTGAAATGGTTAATTTGAAATATGTTTAGAGTAATACATATATAAAGTATTCCATCCTTTTCAACCCCTAAGAAATTTTAAAACCGAAGACAATTAATGCACAATCATAAGAAGAAAAAGCAAAAAATCAATAGCATAAATCAAGTCAATTACACTCTAGACAACTCATCAACAAATTCATATTTAAACATTGCAAGATGTTTCTTATTTATGTTTATTATTATCATATTAGCTTACACTTGCAAGATATTAAGGATACATATTCATCTTCATTGTGTGAGATTGGTACACCTACATTATTCTAATAAGGGTGACTAGTAAGCTACCATTGTGTTTCATTATGATTTATCACTTATTGCTTTTCCTTTTCTCCCCCGAGAGAAAATTCCCTTTATCATCTATCATCATAGTTGTTGTGGAGGTGGGAAAACTAATGCGGGGTTTGACCAAGGAAAACCCTTGTATGGCACAACCCTTTTCCCCATATTCCTATTGTAGGTTTATAGGTTGTTGATGTGTGAAGTGGATTTGACCCATCAACTCCTTTTAAGGATCAAAATCCTAAATCATGTCTTCAAGGGCTCATTAAAAAAATTAGGGCATGATAATTATTAAAAAATTATCGAACTTCAAAACCTTATTTCAATAGGAAAGGACCTTCAAACACTCTTACAATTATAAAAGATTTGAAACCCTAGATTTTTCCCTTCAGGACTAGGGCACTCGATGCCCCTATCCTACCAATTTTACTCCAGAATTCAATGAAAGGTTCTTCTCTATATCTCATATCTAGATTTACATTCTATTTTTGACTTCCTATTTTATAATTTCCAAATTTTGTTGCACTTATTCAATTCGATCCTAATTCACCTAGTTCATAACATCATTATATCAATCATTTACATTCACAACAAAAAGGGACCAAAATCTTAACTAGCTTTTTAAGCTATCCCTTGAGGATAATAGCCAAACAATATCTCTTGGCTAATTTTGGCTCCTGAATGTTTGAGGTGTAAGAGGATTCATTTAGGTTAGGAATTAGGCCTAGATCTCCCCTTTCACCTATCTTACATTTTGGTGATCCTGACTTAGCTTACATTTTTAGATCTTCTAATTTAATCACATATGTTATCAGATTTGATTTTATTATTTAAGGAATTAGATTATTTGAATATATTATTTACATTTGCAAATATTTTATGTTAGTTTAAAAAATAAAGCATTACAATTCTTGATCACTTATGTTATTACAAAAACCTAAAACCTAAAACACCTATTCTAACATATAATAATTATTATTTTATTGTCATCCCTTTCTTCCATTTTCTTCTATCTTCTACTTCCTAAGAAAATTTATGTTTCTTGAAACTTGTATTTTATTTATGAGTGTTAGGACCTAGTGTTCTATGTCCAAAATTCTTGTGAGAATAAAATATCAACTTATGGCTTCCCATTCTTTGAATATCTAGTGTTGAGCCTAATTTTGTTAACTCTTTTACTTAAGGAACAATTAAAACACAATTATCTTTAGATCTCACTCCTACCTTACTAATGACCTTTGGCCCATAATCTCTTCATGAATTCCTTGGATTTGATAACTCCTTGGCTTATGTTCATGAAGGTAAACTCCAAAAAATAGACCAGGACTTGGCTGGACTCCAACTATTCTTGAGTACATAACATTTTTGTTAAATTTTTCCCTCTTATATACAACCTTAGGAAATTATTACTTAATAATTCACAAGGTATTAAAGTTCTATGTACCCTAGCTAATTGTAAGAGACAGGGACCAACCACATCAAGGCCCTAGGTCACAGAGAGCCAAGAGTGGATGGTTTCCCTAATTTACCTCACTCTAAAGGATTTCTCAGGGTGAGGATTGAGAATGAAGAGCACTATGTAGTACTTTTGTTGCTCTACAGACCCAAACTTCAGGTTTAGGCTAGGAGAGCTAGTTTTTGGAGTCGGTACTACACCTTGGACAACTCTTTGTCCGAGGATGATAGCACAATTCTGGGATGATAGTGCAATGCATTGTTGTCTCTCTGCGCGCTAGCATCTCTTTGGCATGTTGTTGTCCATATGGCCAGAAAACATGAAGTACAATAAAGACTACCTAAAAAATTATTGATAGCCTAGCTAGTTGATGATTTTGACAAGAAGGACAAAATGAGAAAGTACAGAAAATAAAGACAGACATGATAAAGCAAGTAGATAAAAGCTAGAGTGATAAAGATAATTTTAAAAAAGTATCGATTCGCCAAATAGCTCTATGCACACATCCACCTACACACAAACAAGAAGGGGGAAATTGTTGGGGTTGTATAGGGGCCTGCCTTAGTCAAACCCCCATTTTGGTGTTTCCACCTTCATGGATAGTGAAAAAGCGACGAAGTAGAATATGCAATAAAGAAAGTAGAAAGAAAAACTGCAATGAACACTACAAAACAATATTATGCTACTCTATAAAATCACAAAGGATAGGAGTGAAGCATTACCACCTCCTCCCAAAAGCTCACTAGCCAATGGAGGGAGAATGCAAGGTATGGACTTGGAAAAGTCACCACAACCCAGCAATGATGAAGGGAGGTCTCGCAAGACTCCAAGCCCACAACTTATATGGCTGCCTCACACTTGCAATGTCGAGTTGATGGAGTGTAAATGATGCTGCAATGCTAAAAAATGGAGTGCTAGAATGTTGCTTGAGAGTGTGGAGAAGTGAATGAATTTCTAAGAGAATGTGAAAGAAAGATCAAGTGAATGTGTAGAGGATAGAATGAATGAATCAAGAATGTTTTTGAAGGTGGGATGAGTAGAATCTACCATTTTCAGGTTAGTTAGTTGAAGAGGGACGTTACAATTCAACCCCAATAGAGTGTGTAATGCCTTTGCCAACTTTAGGTAGAGGAATCCATCAGGGACGACAACGCATCATGTTGAAGTCCATGCACCACGCATTCATCCCCAAAAAATATTCCCTCATCGAAACACAAGACAAATTCCAAGTGGATGGAAGGCAGGTGGATGATGTGAAATTTTTCCTTTAGATTTGATTTTCTAAGGTGAGGGCATGTGAAAGGAGAATTTTCTTAAGTGGTGCAAATTCACTCCTATACATGTTTCCCCCACTTTAGCGAGCATGAATATCAATGAGTATTCAGTAAAGTAGATCGAAGAGTTAGAAATGTATACCTAAACCATCGAGGAAGAATACCATGATCTGGTGAACTCGAAAGTGTAGGGCAGACAAAAGACTCTGTAGGTACTCTCTCCTAAGGAGTTTAGAACAAAAAGACTCGATAGCCCTGTAGAACTATGAAGTTGCATGAAGAACACCGAATTCCCTTATACCGATGATGGAAAATCCCATAGGATGTAAGCATCTTACAGGCCTGCAAACTTGTAAGAAGGAAACCCCCAAGTACTCTCTCATGAAGGCAGCCCAGTGTGGTGCAGAAGCACCTAGTTCACTAGTTGTCTCTCATAGGAAAAATTGTCAAAATTGAATGTTTATTTTTAAATTCATGTAAAAGGTCATGCAAAGGTTATTTAAAATGTATGGAAGTCCCTAATAGGTCTCTAGGTGGTAAAGTTAAAATATTTTTCTTTGGTGGAAAAAAGATTTTTATTTGTTGTCAAAATTGTAAAAAAGGTAAAACAATAAAAAATAGGGAATACCAAAGGTCATTGGCAGTTGTAGGTAGTTTTATTTGATGGAAGAAGGTGAAAATCCTTTAAAAAGGAATGGTTATTAATTGAAAAATAGGGGGAAAGTTGTATATGAAAGTATTGGAATGGAGAAATGGAAAAATCATGAATAAAGTCAGAATTTTCTCAAAATTCACTATAAAATAGTTGTCTCAGGCTTATGTACAGATTTGTATGAGTGTGCAAGCCCTACTGAATGACTATAATTGATATTCCATCGATCCCAATCCATTTTCATTTTTGTTTCATGTAATTTCATGCTGTTTTGAGTTAGTTATAATGTTTTTCCTAAAATCTATTGAAACCCCAGTCTAGGGCAACCAAAGAGCAAATAATTTGTATTTCTTTCATTCTACTCAGTGAAAACTCTTGAATCTTGGTGTGGTGTTCCATTATGGTTTCTACTTTCATTTTATTTAAGTTTTGGATCAAATAAGAAGGATTGTGCATGAATAACTAAGTTTTTATGACTGTCTCAGCCTGTGAACAAAGGTTTTCCTAACAGTTGTAAAGAATTGTACCTAGGGTTTGATTAATCCTTAATGGAAATGGACTTCTAAGGAACTTTTAAGCTTTAAAAAATCAATATTGATGTGTTTCAAGAATTTTTTAGGAGAAACTAATGGTGTTAGTGATATATCCAATAAGCCCTAACTTGTGGAGACCTAATGAGATCTAATTGTGGCATGGTACAGTCACTTTTGAGGGATTTTTCCTTAAACAACCTATGCTGATTTTCAAATATGTTTTAGAACACATAAATGTTTATTTAAAATTCTAGTCACAAGTTCTAAGATGTGGCATATGTTAGAATATTTGGTCTGATAGTCCTAAAATAAGTGCTACAAGGAGATAGGAAGTTTGGTTGTGAAGGACAACAATTTGAAGATGACAGTGTTTTCTATGAGTTTAATTGGCTTGTGCTTATCAAAATAAGCATGAAAAATGTGTGTCAAAGTTTGGTAAGAGCTTGGAACCTTGGTTTAGTGGTTTGGTGTCTTGAAGCCACCTTGTTTGTATGAAGTGTAATTTGGTGCATATTGAAGGAATGGATTGGTTCATAGCACATTAATCTGATTTTTTGCTTTGATTCACTTCAATGTGATGTTGATAAAAATGGTTCAAGGTCAAATAAAGGTTTATAAGTAAGAGTGGATAAATAATACCTTTTTTTCTTATTGGGATAGATGGAAATGTGATGACTAGTGTATGGTTTGGTTGAATAATGAATTCTAAGGGTGTTATTGTCTTGGTACAAACTTTTTGATGATGAATAAGAAGCATTTGAATCTAATAAAGATGTGTACTAATGATTTGGTTTACTGATTTTGATGACTGAAAGCCTGGTGAATGGCCAAAGAAATTGTTGAGTGGTTAAGTGAATTTGATGAAAAGATTAGTGAATCAAGTTGCTTGTTTAATTTGATCTTCTCCAGTTAATTTTGGGCTAGAAGTTCCCCTGATGAATGATGGTTGTTGATAGTTTGTATTGCATCACAATGTAAGGGGACTCCATAGAGTCAGACTAGAAAGTGGCTTCACAGGAACACCTGCAAAGCATCATGTTAATCTATAACATGTTAGAAAACAAAGTAGTCACATAGGAAAACAAGCAGATAGTAAACAAATTGAAAGACTTTCAAAGGGGTCCCTTGGGAACCCTTCAAAGGAAAAGGGGTCCACTCAAGGGATGTATTGTTTAAAATTGTAAAAGAGACATTTTCTCTCAAATAAATTCATCATCAAGGAATCATTTTGAAAGATGTTCAATTCATCAAGGAATTCAAAAGGAAGAAAGTGCCCCCTCACAAGGGGAAGGTCAAGGATTCTCCTGCAAGAAACGTTGCCCCCTCCTCAGAGGAAATTTTTCAAGCTCTTTCTTTGTGAACCCATGATGAAGGAAACGAGTTCCGTTAGGGGTCCAAGTTGAGAATGTGATTTTTTAGAAAAGGTTTGCAAGGATTTTCAAGAAAATATTTGTTGGAAACAAATCCATTTTCTGAAAATCATAACCATTGTGAAAGTGACGTTGTCACACATAAAAGGGACAACTCAAGCAAAGAAGAGAGAAAGAGACAAGGGTGATCTAATATTTCAAGGTCAGATTTACTCATGAATATATACATATATATATATAAGTATAGTAATAGTATATTAATGAACTATCATCAACCCCCTACTATATCAGACCATGTGAAGAATGCACAAGATAAATTAAAAATAAAAAAATGGGTCAACATGGAAGGGAAGCCCAAATGCCCCCAACACTTTGCATCATCCCTAATTTTTTGAAAGCCAAGACACATAATAGAGGAAGAATGATGATATAAATTGAAGAAGGCTTACAACACACAATCACTCCTATATCCAAGCACTAACAAGGGTGACAAGGGTCATCCAAGAACACATAACACAAGCACAGGGGAACACATCACAACAAACACACACCTATTATAAAGATAAATAAGAGGCCGCCCCCTGACACTCATCGACCAAGAGGTGATCTACTTCCCAATATAGATCATTATAGGGGGAAGGTGGACGAGCCTGCAGTGGTGGAATATTAAGGGGAGGTGCTTTTGACCCTCCCACAATAAGGGCTAAGGAAGAATTCCCCACAAGGTCTTCTCCACTAGGCTCTTGTGGAGCAATGGTCAGTGAATTTGTGAAGATTATTACAGGGCCAGGACCTCATAGAGAGAGTTCAACACGCACTTCACAAGAGTGCCATGTATGATCTCAACGGATAGGGTAGGCAACACTCGAGATGCATTGCTTGGCTCACCAAATGACTTAGGAGTAGTGAAAAAATTGGGGGAAACTAGAACTGGCTCTATCACTAGGATGAAACAAGCTGGCATAGGACCAACCTTTGAAGAAGGTGGGCTCCTCTTATTCCCTCCATTGCTAGAAGGGCCAACCTCTTCTTTCTGCCTCATCGGGGGATAAGAACTCCCCATAGATGAGGCAAGAGGCATAGAGGAGGAGGAGAAAACTATGAAGGACACCACTGAGGTATTCGACATGCCCATGGGTTTAGGGAATGGTGGGATATCCAGGAGGGACATCAAAAGAGGTGGCTCAATCGAAAGAGTGATAAAAACTTGCACCTTTTTAGGGTTAGGCACACTCACACTCACAAGGAGATCCAGAAAAAAAATTGAATTCAATTGAACAGAAGCAAAGGGGAGGAGAGAGGAACATGCATCAGGAGGCCCCTGAAATAGGGGTGGTCAATTCCTCTTCCTTTCTCTACAAAGCAGCCTGCTCAGCTTCCAAAGCCTTTCGTCAACACTTGCGATCATGTGCAAGGAAATTTCTATGACTCTTTGAGCTAGAGGTTGAGGGCTTTGAAGGGACATGAGGCTCCTACTTAGCCATAGGAGTGTCCATCACAACCATCTCTGGTGGAGGGATAGGATCCTGAATAGGAGTAGGAGTTTGAGAGATATTAGGGGGAGTTGGCTCTAGTGCCTCGACATTGGACCCCTTCCAATTCACTGCTTTAGGAGCAGGAGTGGTAGGAGGTCACCGAGGTTGAGATAGAGGATTCAATATGGGGATCCTTTCTTCTACCATATCAAACAAGCCTAAGCTCTGTGGGAAAAGTAAGAAGTTTGAATGCAGGATACTTAGGCCTTTTCCAAGTGGGAACCATAGGGTTCTCTTGCAAATGCATAGTAGAATCTGATGACGCCATAATAGGGTGAGAGGAAGCATCAGGCTGCACAATAGAAGATGGGAAGATGAGCCCCAAGAGCACTTCTCTTCTTCCTTCCTACACGCCAGGGCAACATCACTATCAACTTTTAAACAAGCCCTATGCGAAACAACATAAGGTGATGGAGGGTATCTCACTCTAGATGTTAAGTTCCCTTTGTTATACTTCTCATAGGTCTAGTACAAGAGGTCCCTTCTACGTGGAATGGGACAAATGGGAATAGGATAGGAGTGGTCTAAGGAATAACTACCACACGTAACTAGCGGCTTATAGCTAGTGTCGTGGATCACATGCACTAAAGCCTCATGAATAAATTTTAGAAATTTATGTACAACCAAGGGAACTGCATTCTCTAGCTACTTGTCAGGGGATACCTAGCTTCAATTTGAAGAGTTTAGACCTTGGTATTATGTCAAATAGTAGGTTTATAGACTTAGGTTTGACAAGGACTGCCAAAATGATTCTACCAGGGGGAGGTACAAAAATTATGTTATGCATACGAATGGTGCTCATAGGTTCATTGTAGCCATCTTTATGCATGAAGTTAATTAACATAATCTCCTCAGTTATGATATTCACCTAAGACATCAGGTCAACAAGAACACCTGCTATAGTGTTTTCATTGATTCATGTAGGGATATAAAGAGGAGATGGTTCTCTATTAAAACCCATCGGTAGGTCCTATGAGGTGAAGGTTATACCTAGACTACTACTCACATGATATGCAGAGGGGATAGGAAGATGCAAGAAAGAGTTCATCATGCACACTAAACGATACTCTCACAAAGCCCCCCAAAGGTTTGAAATAAGGCAGTTACCTAATTAAGGTTTCATTTTGGAAGACCTATGGAACCTTCCAACTATGCCTACTAGGGGTCATAGGTTGGGCTATGAGGAAAAATTCCTCACAACACTCGTACCTACAACAATTCTAGAATGTGAGGAAAGGACCCTTTAGCACCACTAAATTGAACCAAAATGGTTCACGTTAGGTTCACCAAAAATGTAAGAGAGGGGGACCAACCACGTTAAGATCCTAGGTCATGGAGAGCCAAGAGAAGAGGGCTACACTAACTTACCTCACTCTAAAGGATGTCTTGGGGTGAGGATCAAGAATGAAGAGCACTACATAGTACTTCTATCACTCTATAGACCCAAATTTTAGGCTTAGGCTAGGCAAGCTAGATTTTGGAGTTGGTATTGCACGTCAGACAACTCTTTGTCTAAGGATGGAAATGCGGTTCTGGGACGTTAGCAAGGTAGGCTGGCATCTCTCTGGCACAATGGCATTTGTATGGCCAGAAAACATGAAGTACAGTAAAGACTACCTAAAAACTTACTAACATCCCAACTAGTTGATTTTGATGGGGAGAACAAGATGAGAAAGTACAAAAAATAAAGACGGAGATGATAAAGCAAGTAGATAAAAGCTATGGTGATAAAGATAATCTCACAAAAGTGTCAATTTTCTAGCTAGATCCATGTGCATGTCCACC